>VZTX01024738.1:260047-313950 GCA_013400915.1 Pardalotus punctatus
GAGGGCCGGGAGGGCGGGGCCCGCGCAGCGGCCGCTAACGGGGCCGGGCGGGCCGCGCCTGAGGGCAGCGCCTGAGCATCGCCGGGCACCGCAGCCCTGCGGGCCGGGGCGTGGGACCGCAGAATCATCAGGGGCTGAAGAGACCTTTAATATCATCCGGTCCAGGCGTCCGGCCAGCACTGCTGCCGCTGTAACACCTAAACCCCATCACCCGGCACCGGATCCAGACGCCTCCTAAAACTCCTCCAGGCGTGGTGACTCCGACGTCCCTGCTCAGCCTGTTCCAGTGCCCAATCACCCTAACGGAGAAAATATTTTCATTAACCTCGAAATATCCCGTTACGGCTTAAAGCCGTTTCCTCCAGTTCTCTCACTGCAGGCGCGGTAGAAGGGACCAATCCGCCTCTTTTCTGGTAGTTGTGAGAGAGCCATGAGGTCCCCCCGGTGCCCCCTGTTAATGAGACTGAACAAACCCAGCTCCCTCCGGCGTTCCTCATAGGGCATGCTTTCTACACCCTCCATGAGCCTTGTTGCCCTTCTCGGGATGCTCCAGCACCTCAATGTCCTATTCAGAGTGACCGGCCCAAAACTGAACACAGTGCTCAAGTGTTCTGCCCATCGAGTGGAGAACACAAGTCTCCAAACCCCTACTGCAGTTCCCTGCAGGGAAACAGGAACACGGCAGCTTTGAGCATCACAGGCGCACAGCATTTTGGCTTTGGGGAGCGTGGTGGGCTCTCCTGGCCGAGGCAGATCCACAGACAAGACTGGCCCGTTGGGTTTGAAACACGCAGCGCGATGGTGGCACACGCAGTGCCTTCGCAGTCACCGCAGCAGCTCAGGCAGCTGTGTCTGACAGAGCTGCGCTTCGCCGGCGTGGCAGCAGCAACTTACATCCTTAAATGTCAACTGAACGGCCTTTGGCAAGGCAATGGGCAGCCCGGCTGCCAATGAGTGCCTGTTCCTGCTGGGGTACTGCCAAAGAACAACTTGCTGCTGCTCTGGCTCTGTCTCAACATCTGTTTGGACCGACGTTGTGTTAGCTAATTACTTAGTTTATGCTAATTATTTTTAATTACCTTGATTTTAATTAAGAGTTTTATACTTTAAATACATCATTCCCCCCTTTCCTCTTTCATCTGCTCAATGAAGATGGTCCAGCTGTGATCAGAGATCAGCAGCAGCTTCAAGGTCATTTAGACCACCAGGGCTCTATGTGCAGTTTCATGATCTAAAAATAATTTAGACCATTTAATGCAATTTCTACTGAATCGGATAACATAAGCATCAGCACCTGAGCAGCAGTGATAAGAAAAAAAACCCAAAGAATACAAGTAAATTCATGTGTTTACATTAATAAAATTGTGCATGCTTTTTAATTCCTTTACTCTTTTCTTCCCACTCCTAGTCCCACAGCTGCACTTGCATCTGTCAACCCTAGCTCAAGATCACTAGTTCAGTCAGTACTTGCAAACACCATACTTTCCTTTTTGATCAAAGGCATTCCCAAACACCAAATGCAAATGAACGCAGTGAAGAATTTTTAAGTTAGAGCAATTAACTTGCTAAGCATTTCTTTTAAGTGTCAAATGTTGCAGCACTCTCAACTTATAGTACTTGTCACTTCCCAAACTAGCTTGAGCTGCACATCCACTTTCTAAATGATGAAGCTTAGTGCAGTTTAGTAATTTGCACTTAAGCTTATTTAAGCCAAGGATTCTGATATCCTCAATACAGCAGAAATGTCACTGTAACCAGTAAAACATGCTTTGTTTTTTTCTTAGCAAGTGACCCAATTCATACTTGATCTGTATACAAAGGCATGCCCATGTAGCTGTGTCAGCCAGGATTACAAGAGACACATCCCTATCAAAAACATACAGAGAAGCAAAACCCTTTCTGCTGTCCCTGCAAGTTTTCAAAATACTGCTTTCAAACATATGTCAGAGAAGTATAAGGAGGCAGCATAACTAACCTGACAGAAAAATCTCTCCCTTACATGTCCTGCTAAAATACTTAAAGAATTATTTAGCTTGGAAAAGACCTCTAAGATAATTGAATTCAACTTTTAGCCCAACAACTGCTAAGTCCACCACTAAACCATGTCCCAAAATGCCACATCTCCACATCTTTTAAATACCTCCACAGATGGTGAGTGTACCACTTCCCTGGGCAGTCTGTGCCAGTGCTTGGCAACCCTTTGGATGAAGAGTTTTTCCTAATATCTAATCTAAAACTCCCCTTTTGCAACTTGAAGCCATTTCCTCTCCTGTTCCTTGTTATTTGAGAGAAGAAGCTGCCCACGTGGCTACAACCTCCTTTCAGATGGCTGGAGAGGCTCCCCAGAGCCTCCTTTTCTCCAGGCTGAACGTCCCCAGCTCCCCCAGCTGCTCCTCAGATCTGTGCTCCAGACCCTTCCCCAGCTCCCTGGGGTCCCCTCCTCTGGACACGCCAGCTCCTCAGTGTCTTTTTTTGTAGTGAGGGTCCAGAACTGGACACAGGATTTGAGGTGTGGCCTCACCAGTGCCGAGTACAGAGGGACAATCCCTGGTCCTGCTGGCCACACTTTTCTTGTTACAGGCCAGGATGCCATTGGCCTTCTTGGCCACCTGGGCACACGCTGGCTCGTGTTCAGCTGCTGTTGACCACCAGCATGGCCAGGTCTCGACACTCTGCCTGGCCCAAGGCTGATGGGGTTGGTGTGACTCACGTGCAGGACCCAAGGCCAACAGAAACTGTGATTCAGGCATACTTTAACTGATACTGCAGAACTGTATTTTGTGAAAGGATTTATTAATGTAACACCCTTCATTTAACCTTCACATACCTTAATACTGTAGAATGATTTTTAAAGCAAGACTGATGTGCAGGTAATGGCAACAAATTCTGCCGTTTGAAAATCACTGAATACACAAATTACATAATACATAAAATCTGAAAATATTTTTTAAAAAAAGACACAGACTCAAATAATGTGAATTTATTTATACAAAAATGATGAATATCCACAGGAATATTTACAACTTTAAACTGTTGCAGTTACAAAATAAAAATTCTATTCTTCCATTTAGACAGCATGATTTAGGACTGCTCCAAATAAAAGCCTATTTGGATGGTAAATATGAAACAGCAGTTACAGCAAACAAATGCACTGAATGTGTCTTTCCAGACATCTCTTTACATTGTGATGTAATATACATAGTTGAGTAATTGAGTTTCCATGCACAAAAATATTTAGTAAAATGTGTTCCATAGCTGCTCAGTTTAAGTCCTTTGGGCACACAGTTTTAAGTTAGAGAATTCAAGATCCTAGATGCTTTATCCATGAATAAAAATGTTAGAATATTCAATGCTAATGTTTGTCTTATACTCTACTAACCAATCTTAAATTGATTATAAACTATAGATTCTTGTAAGAAGAGGTAGCCAGGTGTCTAAAAACTTCTGGTCTTCTTTTACTGTTTAGCCAAATCAAGAAGTGAATATTTTACTTTTGATGGTAATGAATCAAAATGGAAGTTGAACTGGAGAAACAGGGCAAGTTTGAAATGCAACCATCTGAAATTGTTATGAAAATGCCTGTGTTGTGGGTTCTTCATATGACACAAAGCACTAATGCAGAAGAGAGGAAAAGAAATATTCAAACATGTTTATAAAGACAATTTATTTCATACAATGTGACTGCAATATATAAAATTCTGTTTATAAGGCTCTGTTCCAATCTATTCCTATCACAGATTTTTTTGATTGATCAACCACTTCTGGAAGAAGTCCTCTGATTTTCACAGAACACTTTAAACTATTTTCTCACTCTGCCCCAAATCCTCTAGAGGTAGTTTGACACCACATGAGGCAGAACTTGGGCACCTTATTCAGTATGTGCTTTGACTTTATTGCTCTGTTTTGCAGCAGGGAAAATATCAAAACATGAACTGAAATTAAATTAGCTTGCTCCTAGCCAAATTTCTGATTCATTTGCTGCTTCCTGACTTGCCATCTTTGTTGGTTTGCAGTCCCTATGAAAAGATGAAAAAGCTCTTCCCTTTGGTACTATAAAGTGGAAGAGCCACATCACATCTATATTATATTGGTATCAGTTTTGTTTTGGATACAGTAAAAATCATGTCAGAAATCACCCTGAAGACACATGGCAATAATTTACTTAGCTTCAGTCAGCAGTTGTCTTTGAAAATTAAGTAAAAACCCTTTGTATATAACAAAAGAAAAGTATTCATTTAGCACATTGGTATTACAATAAAAGAGAATAAAGGCTTTGATCACACTCCTACTGCATTTCCAACCCTATCTGGTCAAACCTCTAGTATTCCTGAGGGAAGTCAGATCTACAGCCTTAAGTCCCTGATTCATAAGGTACTCTACTGGAATGCCAGAAGTCAACGAAATTTTTTGTATAGTTAATATTAAGCATTTGACTTCCAAGCCCAGTACAAACTTAACAGAAACTCTTGGAAATTAAGCTTCTTCAGAGCTCTGTTAGTATCTTAGACCTGACCTTGAGGTATATAGAGGAAATAAGAGGATTTTTGTTTGCATTTTAATTCTTGGCCTTTTTGTGATGAATACTAACTGTTCTATTGTTATTGTTGTCTATTCTCCTTCTGTTGTGAGGCCACAGAATAGCTATTAATGTGGAATTCAAACCATTAATTAAAAGTTAATTGATCTTAATTTTGTTACCACAACCAGCTTGATTCAGAGGACTATGACAAGTGTTCCATACAGTAAAATTAACTGACTACACATGCATAGCATTTGACATAAGAATGGCTTCCTTTCATGTGGGTTTCATAGTTCTAGTTCCATTTATGCTAATACAGTGTTAAAATTTTTCAGAAGTTAAATAGAATAAATGCACCAGAATCATCAGTAAGTATTTCCTAATGAGGTATACCGATGATTTTCTTAAAGAAATAAAACCAAAACCCAAACACCTAAAACTGAACTCTGTTTTAAAGTGTCAAACAGAACAAATCATATTGTAAACAAAAGGTATTTCAAAGAATGGTATGCATTTTCAGTGCCTCCTGCACTAAAAAAGCTGTGTTGTCTTGGTATGGCAATTCCAGTTTAAACATAATATTTAAATATACAATAGCTTAAAATTTTCAGAGAGCAGGGTGCACATATTTGTTTACTGTTCTTTGAACAATAGTTTATACAGTGTTTCATATTGTGTACAGAACTAATTTGACACAAAGTTTTGAACCAAATAAGATATTTTGTCTTTGATTATAAAAAACATATTTTTACTCAGCTTTAAATTATTACTGGAAATATAAAAGATCATATATCCTGCAATTGCTGGAAGATAACTCCGTCTCTTTGGCACCTGTAGTACTGTAATAGCTCTAGTGCTTTATCCCTGTAATTGCAAAGTGGTTTTTAAAATATTTTTCCTTTTTCTGTTTTTTAATAATTGAGCCATATTTTGGTTTTGTGATGCAGAATTTGTTGTACTGCTTTAATGTACTGGTATGCAAGATTTGAACTGCCATTCAAGGAAAGGAGCAGCAATATCATACTACTTCTCATAAAGGAGCTTACATAGTCAACAAAGATCCCAAATCTGTGAAATTCCTATACCGATCTGTTCTTGCTAAATTGCAAAGTGAACATCAGCAACTCAAGAACCTATACACAAATCACATGAGGAACTGTACAACTGCAACAGATCTGTTTTGTAGTTTGTTTTTGTTTAAGCATGAAGTTTATGAATCTGTTGACCAACAATCTGCCATTCTGAGGCCATGGGCACTTTGGACTTCAATGCACAAATAATTCTGCCCATTAAAGTAAACATTGGAATTTAATAAATAACACATTTTGTATCAACACAGAAATACATACAATTCTTTAGAAAAATATTACTTTACACTAAAAATGCAACAACTCCTAGTCCTGACAAATATACAATTTTGTTTAGGCTGAGACGGCAGGGTTCTGTTTCTTTGAACAGTTGCTGTAGTCTGTTTCAC
Source organism: Pardalotus punctatus (assembly GCA_013400915.1). Taxonomy (NCBI): domain Eukaryota; kingdom Metazoa; phylum Chordata; class Aves; order Passeriformes; family Pardalotidae; genus Pardalotus; species Pardalotus punctatus. The sequence goes on from VZTX01024738.1 coordinate 266,044, forward strand.
GTCCATCCTTGGAAATTTTCCTTTAAACTTGCAGACACGATGCTGACACTGCTATAATACAGTGCCTTCTTGAAAAGCTTCTATCCACCTGTTAGAAAATTAAACACTGTTAGGAAGTTGCTGATAAAAGAATAAATCTCACTGCTGTCACTAGCTACAGATTCACACAAGAATTAATATCATACTTCCACTACCCAGTTGGGCTGTGAGTGCAAATACCGAAATCTATCCAATGAGTCCAAATGTACAAAGCTGGCTAGAGACATATTAAGTGTTGGTACAAGGCCATAGGATAGAAACCTTTTTCTGTAGCTCTCCCATACTGAAGTTACATGCATGAAGAACAGGTGAGGCTGGGAAATCAAATACTGAAAAAGTAGGACATGACAAGGTTCTGCATACCTTTAAAAAACTTTAAAAACCCCCAACACTCCCTTCTCTTATTTCGCTGTGAACATGATCTGGGGTGTATCAGGACACTACTGTAACTGAGGCAGCCATCTGCAGAACCCACACCCTCTGCTTCTGCAGCAGGTAAAAGCCATGACTGGTGGGGCTGAGGGAGGAGGCCACATGGCACACGTAAAGGCAGGGAAGGGCAAAGAGAGCACAGGGAAGTCCCAAACAGCCGATCCAAGGTATCTCAAACTGGAATTCGAAGTTAATATTCAGATAATTTTACTCCCTATAGCTGTGGGGTTTTTTCCTACCTGATTAGGAGGGTGATAAACATCCTCAGACTCTCAAGGATGCAAAAATTAAAGTTTGCGAAGCACTTCAATGTTACAGGACAAACAATAATTCTGACTTCTGAGTGAGGGCTGAACCATGTGCATGTAAAGTTAAGAGGCCCACAAAATGGGCATTTTTGTCCTGAGTGAAAATCTTGGAAGAACTGAATGAGACAAAGACTGTAATTATCTTTATCATGGAAATTCAAACTGTCTTAGTATTCACAGGGTATCTAAACATTAGTCACAGATGTTGGCTCTTCCTTGCCCAGAGCACTTAATTTTATAACTGTGTGCATGTTCTTTAAATTCAAGCTTTTGGTATGAACATATTAATCATGTATTAGTGCTCACACCTGTCTGCACACACAGCTCTAACATCTACCTCTTCCTTTTTAGTAATACTTTTAGTATTTTCCACTGCCATGTATAATTAATAACAACTGAAGTGGAATATAAAAGCAAAAAAAAAAAAATCATAAACAGCTTAAGCATTGAACATAGCCCTGGAATTTAAAACCACATTAAAAGTAAGCATCTGTTAAAATGTATTACTGCACTTACACAAATACATCAAGTATTTCTTTGGCCCTATCAGGAAAAAAATAGTGCCCACTGATGCAAACAGGCCAACAGCATGTTTTTGTTTTTCCTTTTAATGCTGTCACAGCAGCATTTATTCAGAAGGTTCAGCAGAAATCTCCTAAGGATATTAAATACTTGGAGAAAGCTTGGAAATCGAAGTACTTAATGCTATTCCTAACCTCAGTAAAAACTTGAAATAGGACATAGTGTATTACTTCTGATGAGAAAAGTCATTGTCTGAATAGAAAAACAAAGCTATTGAATTCCTTGGGGTTTTTTAGTTTGTTTTATATAGAACAAATGAGGACACAGGAAACAACAGGATAGTATCTTAATTAACAAAGAAACATCTATGTGCATCTGCACAAATTACTCTCAAAAATCAAATAAAGACTTCCAGATTTTTCCTGTAGAGAAGTGTCATTACGCACGTTCTCAGCTGTTCAAAATTCCGAGCTGTCCTGGATACTTTGTTTTTTAGAATGTTCCTATTTACAAAAAGCTAAACTTACCTCCTTTTGAATGTTTAATTACCAATAACTGACTTGTTAGTGTACCAAATCGATTTAATAATGTAAAATTTGTTTGGGAAAAATGCATTGAAACCAGTCAGATAAGACAGGCATTTAGGAAAGATAGCTTACATGTATTCCTTCTATGCTCATTCCTAGTTTACTTTATAAATCATGTAATGAATGTTTTCTACTGACTAATGAGCAAGCTTCTAAGTTATATTTTATGAAAGACACTGTACATAACTTAATAAATATGACTCCAAACTCAGACAAGACTTGAGATTAAACAGCTTGTGTGAATATTCTTTGAATTCAAGCTTTTGTCCTGAGTGCATTAAGCGTGCCTAGGTGCTCATGGGCATCTGCACACACTTGGCCCCCAAGTTTTAGTGTTTGCTTTTTCACTGCCATATATTGATTAAAAATAACTAATATGAACATAGAGAAGGTGAAAATAAAGAAAGGAACATATCAGTTAGTTCAGCGATCACTTGAGTAGACCAGGGTTAGAGGAAGGGGCTAGGAAAAAGAAAGATTTCTTATTTTATCTTTGACTTTCTCATTCTCCTACATTCAGTCCTTTGCAGAAGAGAGTCTGTTTCCTTCATTTCAGAAGCATTTCAGAAGTTGTAATGAAACCAGAACCTTGTGTTTAAGTAATTTAAAACTTTTATATAAATATAATATGGATCTTTTGTACATATGCTTACTGTGTGAACATTCACCACTTCTGAATTTACTAGAAATATGTAACAGAAATGAATTCATATAGTTTCTTACTTTTGAGCTGAATGGGGATCATCTGCCTTGAATATGTAAAATAAAGTGTTTTTGTGCAGTAAATGGAACACTCTAGACTCTGAATTTTCACCTTTCACTTCACTGACAGTGAATCCAAGTAAAGGCTGGCTCTCTAATGCTGCCACATCCTATTTAACAGGGAAAAAAAAGGAAAAAAAGAAAAAATTAGAGATTGTACAACATAATAAGGCATACACTTAGACTGCATACACCATTATACATACCGTTGCAGCAGACAACAAAACAAATTGTTATAAATAGACACGAACAAAATGCCACTTTTTATATTCTCCATGCATGAGTCAGGGGACAGGAAATAAAACCTTGTAGACTTGAACATTGCTGATCCTCTTTTCATTTCTCTGATAGCATCTACCTTGGCTTTCACTGCATAGTCTCATCATTCTGCCCAGCAAGGACTTCTTGTGTCAAAAGACAGCTCCACCTGGCAGCAGACCAAAGGCCCATCAAGCCCAGTGCTGTCCCCAACAGCCTCAGAAGCGGAGCAGGATGCTCTTAACTGCCCTGGCTGTGCTCAAAGGAGGAGCTACGGAGGCAACCTGTGTTCTCAAGCACTGAAGTCAAGATCCAAATACTTTGAATGGCTAAACTTATCTCACTTTCTCTTGCTGGAAATTAAGAGGATAGGGGAAATCAAGGTTGCTGAGTGTTCACAAATGGTCGACTAGAAAAGACCCTTCTTCATTTATCTCAGTTACTTTTTTTTTAACAGTCTTGTCTTTTTATTAATGAATACAATACACAGCATTTTTGGAAAGGAAAAAAAAGTATTTTCATCCTGTGAAAATTCCAAAACAGTGTTTTGTAACTAGGCAAGGTCCTGCAGTGCTTATGAACAGAAGAAAAAACATAGCTTAAACCCCCCAAAATTTACATAAACACTGACACATCAGATAAAGACTTTGGTAATTGCCTCTACAATGAATGTCCTGTGAGAGCAGCATTTCTTACCACTGATCCTTCTATCACTTGCAACTAATATAAGTAGCTTAAGTGATGCTTCCTGGCTAAGCCAACAGTGTCCCTTGAAACTCTCTAAATAGTGTCTCCTGCAATGGCTCATCAAAGTGAAAACTAAGGACAGATATTCTTCAGTTAAAAAAAAATAGGGAAGAGTTAATTTCGTGATTGTGAACTGCAAACTGAAGCTACTCTGTAAGGTTGATATCTCAGAGGAAGCCAAGCAAAAGAAAACTTAAGGTGACTGTCACAGACTTTGATCTTTCTTTACCTCTGCCAAAGTCTCTGCAATGGCCAGAAGAGACACAATGCTCTGAAATAATTTTCTAATTGATGTAAAAGTAATTGTTTTCTACATAAGTATTGAAGTTATTTTTAGAACTACTTGGGTTGCGTTTTTTTAGTATTGCCATTGTGGTAGTGGAAATAACATCACAGGTTTTGGACATAATTCAGAAGTTCTAAAATAAAGGCTGGCAGGAACAACTCAGGAACAAATCTGAGCACAAATCAGGAAATAACTAGAGTGGGGGTAGTGTGAGGTGAAGAAGGATAATTCTTTGCATGGCCAGCATAGGTTGGGCCTTACATTTTGAAAGAAAGTGAGGGATAGCAATATGTTAAAAGAGATGCTTTGGATATTTTGCTCTTGAAAACGAGTAGGAAACTATAACAAACAATACAAAAATCCAAAGCCCAAGATATTTTAGTGCTAAAATACATGAATATATGTTACAAAACATTCTAAAAGGCAATAAGACTACATCCTCAGCACATGCTGGGATGTGCAGACCATATATACAGAGAGAGGTTAGAGATTATTCCACACTGCAACAGGACTACACATTCTAAATAAAAAAGCAAATGTCATTACATAAGATGCATTTCTTTTATATCAAATAACTCCAGGCTGAAGACAACAGTTTGAGAAGAGATTTAGTTTACTCCTTTTCCAAGCATTCAAAATACGTTGTGGAACTGCAGAACAAGATACTTCAAGATGCTTTTATAATGTTGGCTCTGCCACTAGTACATTGTGATGCATCCAAACAGATCTCCCATGTATTCAACTGACTCATAATACATGCACAACTGAGCAATGGTGTGCAGTGCAGAGGTACTCAAAGCTAGGTCTGGAATCAGAAACAGCATAGCTATATCACTGTATTATGGCATTGAGCTCACTGGGCCTTTTCAAAATACTGCATCACAATCAGATCAAATACTGTAAGGTGATTAATTTTATAGCTTGTTTCTAGGTCATAAGAATAAACAACTTTGTTACAAAGACAGTATTATCATTGGGTATTTCATTCCTAATATGTAGTCTCTTACCTCACTAGCAGCATATGTATATAGCACCTTATTTTTTATAACAAACCATAGGTGTTTCCATGGTTTCTTACTGCCCTTAGATCTGTGTAGGTAGCCACTCATTGTAGAGTCTTCTGTATTTGCTGAAACCTGAAGAAGAAAAACAAAATGAATCAACAAACCCTAAGAGTACAAGTTTTCATGGTACAGCTTTTTTTTTTTTTTTTCAAACAGATTTCCAGAGCCCTGCCTGTCACAGACTCAAATTCTTAACCAGATCTCACGTTAATGTTGCTAACTAACTCAGGTAGATGAAAGAAAAATTATTTTGTCTGCTAACATATATCTGGTCTGGAAGAGAGGTTTCCAATCACTAAAGGTTGGATCTGAAATTGGATGCAACAGGACAAGAGAGAGCTGAAACACTGAGAACCATGTACAGCTGGAAAACACACATTCCTATCTAAGAATCATAGAATCACAGAGTGGTTTAGGTTGGAAAGGACCTTAAAGATCATCTCATTTCAGCTCCCCTGAAGGCAGGGACACCTTCCCCTAGACCCTAGATGGCTCAAAGCCCTATCTAGTCTAGTCTTGAACACTTCCAGGGATGGAGAGTCCACAGCCTCTCTGGGTAACCTGTTCCAGTTCCTCATCACCCTTATAGTAAAGAATTTCTTCCCTCATCTCTAATCTAAATTTACAATTTACTCCTTCAATTTACAAATGGTCCCCCTTGTCCTATCTCTACATGCCCTTGTAAAAAGTCCCTGCCCAGCATTCTTATAGGCCTCTCTTCTGGTACTGGAAGGCTGCTCCAAAATCTCCCTCCTCTTCTCTGGACTGAACAGTCCCAACTCTCTCAGCCTGCTCTATTAGGAGAGGTGCTCGAGGCCTCCCTCAGTTTAGTAGCCCTCCTCTGGACTTATTCCAGCAGGTCCATGTCCTTATTATGTTGGGAACCCCAGAGCTGTACTGCAGGTGGGGTCTCACCAGAGCGGAGTAAAGGGGCAGAACCATTTCCCTTGCCGTGCTGGCCACAGTGCTTTGGATGCAGCCCAGGACATTGCTGGTTTCCTGGGCTGCAAGTGCACGTTGCCAAGTTATGTTGATCTTTTCATCCACAAACACCCCCAGGTCTTTCTCCCCAGGGCTAGCCTCAATCCATTCTGCACTCAGCCTGTATTTGTGCTTGGGATTTCCCTGACAAACATGCAGGACCTTGTGCTTGGCCTTGTTGAGTTTTGTGAGGTTCACATAGACCCACCTCTCATGCCCATCCAGGTCTCTCTGGATAGCATCCCTTCCCTCCAGTGTCAACTGCAACACACAGCTCGGTGTCATCAGCACACCTGCTGAGAAAAATCACTTCCTCCCATTCCCAAGACCTACAGTAAGTAGGGTTTCACTCTACCTTTCCTGATCATAAACCAAGAGCTGAGTTGGTGTAGGAGTCTTATCACTGACTATTGGTACAGAGGTAAATCACAATTCAGGGAAACACAGGGAAGCAAGAAATAAGTTACAATTTCAACTATATCTCTGAATCACAGTCTCACAGGTGTTTATGCAGGTTACACATGCTTCATAGTTCATGTCCCTGCCGATTTGAAACTAAGGCCCAAACCACAGTTAGAGACACATTTTGACTTTTGAGTCTAGATAAGATGGTAAAAATAAGGATTTTTTTTTTCTACTCTTAATATTGATGATGGTTAATACCAACAAGGCACTACTTTTGACCAATTAAACACTTACTTCTTTGAGGGCTGCAGGAATCTTTTTCTGCTTTCTTCCAGAGGGAATACTGTGTAATACTGTAGACAAGGCACTTGACGGAGATTTATGGTTGACTGGGGATCCATTCTTAGGAGTGCACTGGTTATCTAAAACGCACAAGATGAATATATTGATTTCATGTCACAGATGACTAAACACAGGCAATTCATTCTTGGATTTTTCTTCTTAAAAACAGTTGGCATTTTTATTCTGATTACAGTGTTACAATAATTACACCTAATCACATTAAATTCAGCACTGAATTAGATTTTCAGTGTAATCAACACCAGGAAATAGAATCCCCCAAATCACAATCATACTAAAAAAAACCCACAAGAAGTTTAAACTAAACAAATTGGTCTTGCTTGTTTTCAGTCAGTTTTGTTGGTGTCGAACTGCCTTTGCTCATAAAGAGGGTGAGAATTAAGTCTTAAAAATCACACCAAATTTTTACAGCTGTCCTCTGTGTTGTCTGTACTTTATCTCTGTCTTTCAGTTCTCTACAACTGTTAACTTCTCAACCTTATTCCACAGGGATGCTCCTCTTCCAGCACAGACACTTCTGGACGTTCCCATCTCCCAGAATGTGCTGTCTTTCTTGACTGCCACAGGCAGTTACTTCATCTCTCCTGGAAGACTTCTGCAACACCTCACTCCTTCAAAACCTCTTTTTCTAGCAACACGCACCCCTACTTTAGAGCCGCGCCTGCAATGAGTGGTTTCATTAAGTCTGCTTCTAGGGCTGTCCCTGAACTCGGTGAGGCTCTGAAATAATAAGCGGAGCAGGAGAGCAATGGGATTGCGAGCTGTACCGCACCTGCTCCGCAGCCCTTTTCCCAGCCACAGGCAGCTGCCATTGCCTGCAGCACAGCAGCCTCTAGCGCCCAGCGCAGACACCTGCAGGTGCTTCAGACACCGGCCTTTGCCTGCTGTCATTTCCAGCGTTATCCACATCCCCGTGAGAAATGTCACTGCCAGCATGCTGGGATCTACAGCTTTATTATTTCACCAGGCATCACAGATTTCCTGATGCCCTAGAGAGCTTATATTGCACTGGAGTCTCTGCCAAGGGAAGGGCAGCAAGCTCTTTCAGTCTCTGTTTACAGCTCATTTGTGTACTTCATGCTAGAGTATTTCAACTTAATTCAGAGCAAGTCTTGTGAGATGGGACTGGACTCCCACCTCACTGGGAGGCGCTTCCATTGATTTTACATTTCTTTCTGCATAATGATATGAAACCTCTTCAAAGAGATGTCTTAAGAGTTTTCTCAGGCTGAGGACACTGACCCTGGACCTCCCCTCTAAGCAAATGTTATTACCATTAGGTTATCCAACCATTGCTTTCCACTAGGCACCACATTCTCTCAAAGTGTTTCAATGAAAACTGCTCTAGATGTGGTGTTTTATGTTGAATCCCATGTTGCCAAAATTCAGTAGGCAATGGTTAGGAGTTTGCTTTCAGAACTGACGTACAGATATGCCAAATCCTTGAATTCCATATGAGCTAAGGCTTGAGGCTGAAGAGACTCAGCTTCAGAAAGGTTAAGGCCTATGTCTCCACAGAGCCCTAGACCTTCAGCAATCTCAGCAGCTTAGCCAGCAACAGTGAAGTTTACAGGCATACAAGTAACAGAGTCTAAAAGTACACATGAACCCACTGGGAGGTCAGGGTAAGCTGCAAGGACTCTAATATACACTTGTACCCTGTGATTAATGAAAAGCAATGTAATACTTCTTTTCTCAAAAGGAAAGCATCATAAGCTACATGTCATTACCATAGGGTAAAGGCATACATGTTTCTGGAAAGGAAGAGCCAATGTATTGCAGATTAATTTCCTAGCTTACTCCAAAGAAAATTGTTTGGCATCTTAGAATCTCAGATGCCTGTAATTTTTCAGAAGCAGAATTAAGCACATGAACCAGCAGTAAAAATGAGGCACAGACATACCATGTTAATAAAGGCCACAAAATTAAGACAGCTTGTGAAGATTTTCTTTACCTTGCTTTTGTAGCTCCCTGAAGCAATGATCACATACTCTTGCTGGCTGGTTTTTCATATAGTCTAAACCATGTTTGTTTGATGAACAAGCTTGACAGACAATCTGCAAACAGATAAAAGCATTCTTGTACATGATGTGCACCTGTAAATCACAAAATACCTGAAGACGTTCACTTCATCACTGTTAAGCCCATAACAGAACCTGAAATAGGCACTATTTTACAGTGCAAATGGTTTAAGATCTTGGCTTTTTCCTGTGTCTTTATGTTCAACTTGCTACCCTTTCCTCCTCTAAATGATAAAAATTTAAATATTAAAAAAAAAAAAAATCAGTGAATTACATGAGTCAATAAGACAATGTTAGCAATCCATGAAAAACAGAACAAACTGCCTGTGTTACTGAAATGTTTAAATCCTAAATTTTTACAGAAATAGCTAAAAAGCCATTGTTCTCTTGGTGATTTCTCCACAACACAGGTGTTTCAACTACATTGAATTCTAAATTTGTATTCTTACAGATTAAAATAAGAAAGATATAAGTTTATTAGACATACTTTTTGTAAGTGTAAAATAAAAAAAACAAGGTTGGTACTAACTTAAAAATCATTATTATTTTATGAAAATTAGTGAGGAAGATATTTCTTTATTTCAGGTAACATTCATGGGTGTTATGTAATTGCAAAAGCAACCATAAATAGCACACCAGAATAGCAAAATAAATAACATGTAGCAGGCTGAATGTTGAACGCTGCTCTGGCATTAATACCCATCTAAAAAACCCAAAACCTAAGCACCAAACCACCAACATGTTGGTTCTAACCCACGTAACTGTGTTGTAGTTCAGTGTTGCTTGAAAGAGTGTTTGGGGTGATGAGGGTCCACCTCAATGTCACACAAAGACCCTGAATGACTGACAGAAAAGGTAACCACAAAAATCACCCAACCTTTCCGCACGCCCTGCAGTGGTGCCTTCTCCACGTCAGAGTGAATTCACTTGTACAGATCATGCACATCGTGGCTCTCGTGTCAGGGATCCAGATTGGAGCCTTTGATCCCAGAGGACTATCTTCTTCTGGTTTCTCTGAATCTGCCTGAGAGAACAGCACAATATCATTACATTCAGTGAGGAGAAATAAGGTTAGTATTCATCAGTGATTATAGGATAACGCTAATCGTGTTGGAAAGCCTTCTCTGATAAACTGTCATGGTCTTAAATGCTGTCTACTATTTCATCAGTGACCATTATAATGCAAACCTGACAACAGAGATGCATTTAATGACTTTCAAGCTTTACCAGCCTATTTGTACCAATACCTGCTTTATTTTAAAATCTTTACATTTCATCTTTCTGTTCACAATTTACAGAGAGAATTGTGAAAACTGATTTGGTTTATTTTCAAGAAAATAGTTTTAAATTTATGAAGTAGATAACATTATGAAATATTCTGTTCTACCATCTGTTCAATTATTTCCCATCCTGCTTTACTATGCATCATGAAATACCTCGTTTCTCTAAACATCTGTAAGGAAACTTTATATTCAAAAGGAATATACCAACAATAATGGTGTGATATACCTCTTCAAGACTTTTGCTTGGATTAAATGTGATTCTCTTTTTTGTATATTCTTCAATTGACTTGGAGATAGCTTCTAACCACTCATCTCTTTCTGTAGCAGAACTGTTGGAGTAAAAAGCCCACAAAAGCGATTTATTAACAACATTTAAAACTAAGACGCAAGCGTTGATTAGAATTCCATTAGCTTTATTGCACATTGGCCTCTCTTGCAATTTCAGTTTATAGACCATCTACAACTCCTACTGAAACTGGCATTATTTTTTAACCTTTGGCATGGTGTTACTTACTTATGTAGAGTAATACTAAAAAAGATTTCTGTGTCTGTTATTGTCTTGTGGATTCCCTCCTTCCCTTTCCTTCTTCCAAAATGCCTGTGATTCTTTCAAGGCTTGTCTGTCATTGCTTCCCCCTTCTCCCTGGACCCTTGAATAGACTGAATAATACTTGTTTAAATGAACCTCCCAGAACAAAGGCATGGGCCTTCCCTCTTGAAGGCAACCTGAAATGTCAATAAGCCTTTTTTCTTTACACTTCCTTCTGTCTCAGACTGCAGTTCGCTATACCTAACCCAGTGAAACTCCAAGCTTCTGTCAGATAAAAAACACACTGACTCTTCTCCTTGTGCTCCTAACTATTTGCTCCTACCAGGTCATGCTACTTTCAAATATATGTATTTTTTTTCCCCCCACAAGGTTTCCATTGGATGAGCTAACTCAAAGAGGTAAACAGAAAAATTTACTCCATCTCTTTATGTCACAGATGATGGATCACTAATCAAGCGCAAGGAAAGCATTAGGCTGAAGTGGCACAGCATGAGGAACAGAGAACACAAGGAGTGCCTGGCACAGCAGGACCCTGCAGCTATACTGGATTATGTGCAGGGCCAAAGCTCCTCCTCTGGCCATGGGCACACCACTATTTTCATAACTCTATGCTGCTCCTGCTGCAAAGGGCAGCCTACTCTCCTTTCTCTCAGCCACTAGGTCTCATTTTCACTCTTGTGCCAGGACACACAGTTATGCAGTGGGCTGGATTGGGAAACAAATCCCTATTAAAACAAGCCATCAACCTGCCCTTCCTCTGGATCACTTCACTGACTGGGTTCATCACACAGCTGAACAACCACTTATGCCAGCAGCACAGAGAAGGCTCTGAGGAAGGATGAAACAGTTTTGTGGCAGAGGAACAGCTAGACTGCTTGTTTAAGATGCCATGCCAGCTTAAAAAAGGCTTCTAAAATTTAAACAAGAACACACTCTCAATATTTTTTTTCTATTCCCCACTTCTTAATTGGTATCAAATAAATTATTTTATTTAAACCAAGGAATTGAAGACAAATATATAGAAAGGAAAGTTAGGGAAGAGGAAAACAATGACTTACACAAATGAGGTGTTTAACACTGATTATTGTTTAATGGTTTTGTAGGGAAATGTGGAGGCTTTTATCATCTTTGGACCTTTAAGGAAAATACTTTGAATGGCGGGTTTGAATGGGATGAAACTGACTACTTTATAGAAACAGAGAGGACAAATCTGATAAAGTAAACACAGGGGAAACCTGTGAGACATGAGAGAGAAAAAAAAACCAAAAAAGATCTTGCACACTCAGCAATGAAATCAGAACAAAAGGGGATGAAATAATGCAAGGGCAAAGCAATGTATTAGTGTCTGTCCCGATATCTCACACTCTGAGTGGAACATTTTGTTCAGTCTATTTACCTTTGCTTTCTCATCCTGAAAGAACAACTGGTCTGCATTAACTACATAACATTCACAAAGCTAATCAACTCCTTCGGCTTTTTCAAAATCTGGTTACATTTCATTAGATTCCTGTAACTGTATTAGTTAATTAAATTTAAAGTTGGCACAGGTTTTGGAGGTTAAGCACCACGACCACCCCGATCACACGGGGATTGGAATGGAGTGGCTTGCACAATAAGCCACAGGCTTACACCCTAGTATTTCACTAGGAAGCTCATGCTTGGTACGTTTGCTAGTGGTTGCCTTTAGGATTGTTCACAATTCTTCAGAACTTAAGAGCAAAGGTGGTGCCACTGGCAACTGTATTGATGAAATGGTTTGCTGCAGCAAAACAGGCAGTTCCTTCTGCTGTCATTCCCAGCCCTCCCTCAGAGCTGCCCAGCCCCACAGGTCCAGTCCAGTATTTGTTGCATACTTCTAAAGGTGACTTTGTTTACTAAAATTGCAAGGGTTTCTTAGATTTTTAAAACATTATTATTTTTATTTATTTATTCCAGATTTAACATAACAGTAGAAAGCTTCAAAAGGATGGGAGAGAACCCTAGCAATGGCTACTACTGGCAAATGCGTGTGCTCGGGGCACACATCCCAGCTCTCAGTGGAGCGAAACACCTCAGTGGCCCCAGGAGGGTGCTCAGAAGCGTGTCCCTCTTGTTTCCAGGATCAGAGCCTTAGGGCACCTCTCCCAGCTGAGCCAGCCTTGCCTGACTATCCTTAGGATAGGAAGAGATGCAGCTATCTCTGCCTGGGGTAGCTCTTCACCAGCCTTATTGAGGGGCCAGAGCACATCAGGCTGGCACGACTGCCGTTTCCAGGAGCAAAGCTTTACTTCTGTACAGTGCTGTATCATGCAGATGCACTAACGTGTTTTTCTGATGAAGAGATTTCTAGTACAATACTGCATTGTACTCTGAAAAACATTCACGTTCCGACAGATATCCCAGGAAAACTGAAACCTCAACCCACACTAGCTAAAGCAGATTACTAATGCAATCAGTAAAACGAAACCTGAAGTGACAAAGGCTCTTGTCTAGGCATTAATCTATGTCTCTGTTATTAACTGGCCTACTTTTTATTGCTAGAAATTTTTCACCAGCTTAGTTTTTCTATTCCCTGTCTCTGCTCCCAAGATCATTTCAGAATCTCTTCTTTTGTGTACACTCCACATAAAGCTTCTTATTTGAAAAAAAACCCACAGAAGTGGAATTTGTCTCCAGTGTCCTTATGACTAATTTGAACAGTTTTGAAACGAAATTGTTGGTTTTTTTGTTTTGTTTTTTGTTTTGTTTTTGGGTGGGGTTTTTTTTGTTTGTTTGTTTTGGTTTTTCTTTTATTTGCTTTTTTTTGTTAGTTTTGGTTTATTTGTTTTTTTTTATTTTTATTTTTATTTTTTTACCATATTGGACCCAATAAGCTGTTAGAATGAGGCATCATTCAAAGGAAGACATAGCCTGGATTGACAGGATACAAATTCTCTTCACATTTAGAATATTTATCAACAGGAACAACACAGTTAATTGGGAAAAATATATGCAAGCACCTGTTACTGGAGTGTTTTTCAGTTGCTTCCCTCCTACACCACAACAGGTCCAGTGATGGTGACAGACAGAAAACAATCTGAAAACTGTCATTTACATCTGGTGCCTCCAGCACCTCCTTCATGCCATGTAAATGCAACCTCTCTCTGTCACTGTTGTGTAACTTGGGGCTCTTGCACACATATAAGCTTCCAGCAAGCATAAAAATAACAGAGCTGAATGCTCCCCAAAGATGCGACATCAACAACATTAAAACAAAAAAAAGCAAGTTGTAGCAGCCTTCGTTGGTAATACAAGGTTAACTTCAGCAATTTCAAGGTTAAGGCAAAAGCATATTACAAACCATGCCAAATTTGATGAGAATGTTATATATAAGGGTTCTCCCCTATGGACTAGCGTATCTTTCCCAGGAGTTGCTTTTAATCTACCACTTAATCAGTTCATCAAAAAGACTAGTCTGTCCTGTTTTGTGGAAAATAGGTGGCCTGTATTTTAAAATGATAATGTTTTCAGAAGTTCGAATTATTTTTTTACAATTTTTTAAAACAACTGAATTAAAAGTGAAATGCTGTTTCAAGTCAAGCACAGATAAATCCATCTCCATGCCATCCCCTGAATGCCTTTATGTGTCTGTGTCACATCCAGTCACCAAACACCTAAGCAGCACAGACCTGTTTGTATTACACTGGAGCACGATCATACCCTTAACTGTGACTTTTTTTTCCCCCAGTGTGCACAAGACCTATAAGAAGCATTCAAATTTGTTGAAGAAATACAGAATTACTCATTTCAAGTATGTTGTTATAAATAACTACTGCTCTGACAATTGAGCTACTTCCTTTGGCTTCTTTGACATTGTTAACCTTGGTCTACCCCTCAGCTACAGATACTGCTATCTTTGTGCATTCCCATGTCAGTATTTACAAGGTCACACAAAAAGCAGCAGTCTGCTCTTGCTCAGCTTTACTAAATAAAAGAGAAAACATGTCTTTCTTCATTGGTATCAGCACTGTCACAAATGTCAGAACATATAAAACTTCAACTCAAGTGCCGTAAAAACAACAATCCACAAAACCAGGCCTTTGCTAAAGGCATCTCGGTGAAGGTGACCAGAGCTGCCTGGGCTCAGTGACCATGTATCCTTTCGCTGTTACATAGAGAATTTGGTAACATAAAGCATATCAATAGTTTTGGAAGAACATAAAAATACTGAAGAATGAAGCTTAAAATGAATTAAACTGAAACACTCTCAAGGAAAGGCAGGGCAAGGGTAATATTTCAATTTACTTGAAGTTTCTGAAGGTGTAGCTAAGGTGAAAAAAAGGGACCAAACAATGGTTTTATTCACTCTGATTTACTGATTCCCTCTATTCTGTAATCACTCTAGCCAAGGATAACTTTTCATTACATTAAGTGCAAAACAAGCTCTAAAAAGCTTGTGTGGCCTGCTTGAAATCACACAGTTTTAAAATCATTGCTCATTTAACAGACTTACCTTGCTGAAAGAATGAAGGATCTCTCTACGCTTTCAATGTTCAGCTCATTCTGATATGCTTCCTGGGTTGGCTTCTTAACCTTCAGCCAAGAGAGAAAACTTCACATTCAAACTCAAACAGTACTTTTGTCATTGCTTTAATTTTAATTCCTGTAAAATCTCTTACATTTTTATTGCAGAAGAGGTACATCAAGGAGAAAATACTCTGAAGTAGAAAGTCATATACCAGTCCAGAGGGCCCAGCTACACTAAGATTGCATGCAGCCCATCCTTTTCTTTCACTGTGGCCCTCATAAAAACACTGGAGATGTAGAGGGGAACAAAGTTCAAGAGCTGTCAGACAGCTTCCACAGCATGCCCAGGCATGTGTCCCCCTGAGCACCTCCTGCATCTGGCCAACAAAAGGTGCTGCTGCTGCTGCTGCTGCTGCTGCTGCAGGACAAGATGTCTCCCACTGGTGTACCCCAGCATGGGCAAGGACTGCACTACCCTCCTTGTGAGCTACCAAATTTCAAACATAAGTGGGCTTAAAAGTCAAGAGTAGGTCTGAGCCACCACACAACACTGGCTGGCAAGCAAGATTTTGTAGCTCTGCCTGTGAAACTTTGGACCTGAGTGCCAGATCTGCACTGCAACTGGACTTGGTGATTTTTTCTGACAGGACTGGAGAGAATGATTTCCAAGGCAATGATTTGTTGCTCCCATTAACTGTCATGTCAATGACTGAGCCATTATATGGCGTGCGTGCCCTTTATCATTGCCCAGAGGGCTCAGGGCTTAACTTTGATGCTTTTCACTAGTGCTCAGGAAGAAAAGCTGTATCTTCCCTCACAGTTAGCAAATCTCTATAAACCACAGAGAACGGATTCACCAGGAGCTTATCAGGCAAAATGCCTAATCTCTGTGTGTGGGCAATAAAAAGCAGTTAAAAGGCAAAAGTGAGGCAGCCTAAACAAAATACTATACAAAAAATAAGGAGGCAGACTATTTCAGAGTAGGACAACACTGGGTGAAATGCAGCCAAGATGATCCTGTGTCAATAGAGCAACCTAGATAGAAATCCCACAGGCCGTATTATGCAAAAAACATCAAGCCTGTAGGATTGCTCTGGAACATAAGCCAACAGTAAACATAGTTGTATTTTCAAAATTTGAAGGCCTGAATTTAAGTAGGTTTGGAGAAAGGCTCACTTCAACAAGTGACTCACCTTCATTCCAGCCAATGACAGCATGTTGTTGAGTTTGTACATCCCTGACTGAACTGGAGTAGTATACAACAGGGCATCATTGAACTGTAATACAGAATGCTTTTTAATGACTAAAGATTGTTAAAAGACAGATAATTTCAGATGCACTTTACTGGAAGTACAGAACTCCTACAGAACTGAGATAACTGTCCAGAAGGTCATTCTCTACTTCCTATTATTCCACTTAGAATCCAAGAAACATTTTCATGTATGAATTCAGATAACAATAGGTATCTATTTATAACCTTCTTGTGTAAATACACATTTGGCACGCAGGTAAACAGTGCACGGATCTCAAAGAACAGGCTGTCAAAAGGGACAAACACGTTTCTTGTGTACACAGGTATATAATATAGCAAACTACTTTAAAAGGACATTAGAATTAACCATTCAAATAAATCAAAGCAATCCACAAACTACGAGATAGCAGAATGGATAAGCAATTTATGATTACAAGGACAAACTTAACCATAACTTGTGAATTTTACCAGTTGAAAGTCCATCTACTATTTATTTCCTGTTCTACCAGACTTGGATTCATTCAGTGCTCTCACTGAACAGTCACTAAGTTTTTTTTATTTTCTGTGCTATTCAGCCCAGGGATCCAAACTTCATTTACTGCACATAAACAAATACCAAAACCTGAAGTGTCTCATAAGTGTTTGCTATGAAATTCTTTGCAAAATAACCAAATATTTCAGGAGCCTTACAAACTCTGCACATGATAAATGGAAAAATCATTGTGTCTAACACTATAAACACTAGCTTGTTCCATTTATATCTAAAAACCCCCAAACCTAACAAACCCCTTGCCCCAAAAAAACAAAACAAACAAAATCCAAGATAGAGACACTGAAATTAGCAATATCTGGTTTGTGAAGTTCAGCTTGAGATAGCACCAGATTTTTGAGAGTATTTCCATAACTGATGTAAGACATACTCCAGAACTGCCTAGGGAAACATTTCGTCAGTACAGTTAGTTACTACAGTAACTACAAGACAGAATTCAGTCAGGACTGTGGAGCAATAATGCCATAAATTACAGGATAACATCTGCTTCACTGTCTAAATAGAAGAGATAAACAAAAGGTTCAAGTGGAAACAGAAACTTCAGAGATGTACAGAAGTCTCAAAACAAAGCAGTAGCAGAGACAGGAAGAGAACCCAGTACTTAACTTCCACCCAGTGCTCTGCTCAGGATGCATGTGGTCTCCAGCAATGGGAAGGGGGGAGGGGGCAGAAGAGATGAGGAGGGAGACAGGGAGGAAGGAAAAAAGGGAGGGAAGAGTGCGGTAGCAGCGATGAGAGTTCTAGATTTTAAGATCTGGTACAGCTAAGAGGGATAAAGTAACTGTGATACCTTCCACAGTACCACAGATAATGTCTTCCCATAAAAGCTCTCAGATTTTAAATGAGCATTGTTCAAAATAGTACATTTTAGTGAGAAATGGTTTTCTATTAAAATTAGTGCATATGCCACAGATAATATCTCTAAATGAGAACTGACTAAATAGAACAGCAACAATTAATAATTTTTTCTACTACCTGCAGTTATTTGTTATGTTTGCAGTCTAATGTTTTAACCACTTGAATTTACACTAGTATTAGGCACACAGCAACATACACAGCATCTTACCAGGAAAAACATTCGTGGCTGCATGACCTTCCGTGACAGCTTCATCAGTGTTCCCTCTTTCACAAAGACCTAGTAAATTAAAACAAGAAATGCAAAATGTAGCTTTTTTAGGGCACAAGCCATGCAAATGAGCTGTCTTCTTCATAATTATTATCATGATTATGATTATTATTACTACACTAGAAGTGTTGCAGAAGAATCCCTGTTGGGATTCAAGGTTCCCTTTGTCAGATAAGCTGTTTATCCTTAGGTTTCTCTAAAATTGAGCATGGATGACTGCATTACAGTTTTTCAAGCTGCACTTGAAACCATGACTAATAGAAGGTTAAGCTTGAGGACAGAAACCTGCCTGCAAGATCTGGCAAGGAATCATATTCTAAAAATTCTGAATTTTCATCAGATAAATATCTAAAAAAAAACCCCACACATATGGAGAGGCATATTCATTTGGCTGTTGGAACCAAACAATGAAGTGATGGACCAATTTCTTCTTGGTATATTCCAGCATCAGACTTTGCTAGTATATCATCTCTGCTGCACTTTCACTGCAATCTGCTGAATGCCATGTGGGGCACCTACCCTTCCTGGCTGTACAATCTCATGGTGTCCATTTAAACTGTATTGAATCTGCATGAGTTTCTGAAAGTTATCCTATGGGGAAAAAAAGCAGAAGGTAAGTACTTGCCCTTGCATGCATGACTTCTTTAAGGAAAAAAGAGAGAAAGAGAAAAAACCTTTTATTAGCCAGCTTCATAAGGCAAAATACTTACTCCCTGCTTCATGATGTCATTGGCATGGTTTGCAACTTCTATGACAACAGCTAAAGCATCTGAAAGACGAAGAAATGGTGTTTTGGTTATACAGACCAGTGAGCATTGGTTTAATGTAAAGCACAGATACTATACTGCATTTCCACATAATTCCAAGACTGAAGGACCTTACTGTACAGTCACTGCATTCGTGAGCACTTCCCATAAATCCCAGAGTCTTTGGATAATGGTTTAATAAGTATGCTCAACAAGTCATTGCTTCAACCAACAGTGTCAATTATTTCTTACAGCTACTCAAAACAGTCCACAAGCAAAACTAAATTAGTTAATTAGTTTTGCTGCACCTCAAGTTAACAGCCAAGTTCAAATTTCTAAACTCCAAACTTGTAATACCAGAAGAAAAAAAAAAAATCTGGGGAAAAAGTTACCAAATATGAGCAGCTTTTTAAAGTACTGATACTTAATAACCAGCAATTCAACTGTAACATACGCTAAGGTGTAAACGCAAAAGGCAGTTACATAAAATGATTATGTGAACACAGCGAGGGCTCAGTCCAAGGATCCATCCCATATAATGATCTTATCCAAAACCTTGTAATTTACTTAAGCAGAAAGAAGACACTTATTTAACTGAAATATCAGAACAACTGTTCTGATAAAATGTAGTCTCTAAAGCATTTAGCACCTTCTGAGTAACTGAATTACAGTCAAGCACGTCAAAGAAAGGAATGTATTTGGTTAAAAGTCCACAGAGAAGCCTACCAAACCAGGTAAAACCAAAGCCTTGGTTTTTTTTCCTAGATAATCATTAGAATATTAGTACTGTAGAATGTATATACTTCCCTTATTGTTGAGTGATATTCAGAGAGGAAGTATGTTAAAAGACAGAGTTTACTGAACTGAAAGAAACTAAACAGACCTGAACAAAAAGCTCCTCCTAAGCCAATTGAAGGAGAATTTTTGTATAAGATTGTCACAAACCAAGGCAATGCAAGCAGAGTCAAACAGCTAAAGTACATAGCACATATCAAGCATTTGATCAAAATTTAAATTTAGATATAGATGTCATGGTATCAAGCAAGCCTGCTGAAAAATAGCTGGTGGTTTCTTACTAGGAAATGTTGGAGCTGCTTCAGGCAAAACAGTCCCTAGCTCCCACCCACATGAAAGAAGATGAAGGGAAATTTGGCTAAATTCACAAAGATAGGAATGAGTACCTGATTCTTTCTGTTATACTTTTCTTCATCTCTCACTTACTCTATCTATTAAACCCTTAAAATTTTATTCATAAACTTCAAGAAAGATTGAAGAATTTTAGAGAAAATTGTAATATTTACTGGGTATTGAAAGGAAAGTTCCAGGATCTCAGGACTACTTATACAGCCAAGACTAAATGAATCTAAACAACATAAAATAATCTATAGGGTCAAAGTCCATAAACAACAAAGTGCTTTTTGGCAAGGAAGAGCATTCCACTTATACCACTTAGTTGAAGTAATGTATTCAAATGAAGGTCAACAAGAAGAATTGTGCTATTTCATTTTTTTTCCAAGAGTACTAATCACAACCAAACCTAGTCTCCCTCTCCACTCCACCCCCTCACTCCCAGCCCCTACAGTGGAATTAAACAACTAAACAAAGTCAGAACTAAGTCAAGCTTAATTATTACAAGAAAGATCTTAGTGAGTAAAGATTAGATTTTGTTTTGTTGCCCAGATTCTAAGATGGACTATCAAAATATGTCAAATGTCAAATTAACACTTAGTTGTTGTTATAACTTAGTGTTTATCTTTGAGGTAAGAAAGGAGAGAAAAACACTGTGAAAGATACAACTACAGAAAACAGAGAAGATGGAAAAACCACAGAAAAATGTCAAGTATATATTTAGGTTGCTCTCTTTTCAAGTGGTTGACTATTTAATATGCAGTGCAAGTATTATTTTCTTCACACCCATAAGAAGTGCAAGATGAACTTTTCTATCTCTTAAAGAGCCAACAGTTAAAATATTTTTGGCTTGTATCTTCAACATACTCAAATATGTCTAAATGGCCTAAGAAAAATATTTACTCACGTATTTCATGGTATTGTACCAGCAGACAAAGCAAACTTGGCTCAGTGCATTGAAGGCACTCATTTATTGAGGTTCAATCAATTACATCTGCACAATCCTCCTAAAGGTAATGGGATTGCACAAATGTGACAGGATTTCATGCCAATGAAATGGAAACAGGGAGCATTTTTTTGTACTGCTGAAGTACACACTGAAGAAGGAAAAAGCCTGAATGTGCATTGCATTAAACACTCAAGTTGAACCACCTTCATCCTGCACTACTGTGAAATGTGTGGTCCTGATCTTTTCATCACCAACTATTTCTTCTCATTTCTTCTGATCTCCTTTCTCCCCACGTGCAGGCAAACTTGTGTAAGTCACTTTTGTTTGTGCAGCTTCTGACAAGTCAAACTGGAGAGCTCCTCAGGTTAAATATTACCTATGGCAGCTCCTTGATCTTGTTCACTTCTGCCACATGGATGCTTGTGCTGGCACAAAGACAGAGGAGGAGGCCAAAAGGGCTCATAGCTGGAGAGAGCAGGCTGCCTATTACAAAAAAGTCTGTGGTTGCAAGGGACTGTCTTTTTCAATGGCAGTGCCCAAAATATGTGTTTAAACTGCCTGTGGAACTTGACTCTTATCTCTTGGTTTCAACTCAGGGGTGAGCTGCTATGACTGCCAGCTCCAAATGTTTTTGAAACACAAGCTTGCAATCTTTTAGTATCTCTGCTGAGAAACTTAGAACTGAATAGAAAACATTTCTATTACTGACTTAGCATTTTGCATGCATTTAAAATCTGGAAACATTGGTAAATAAACTGTTATTTCTTTAAAGAGACATTTACCTTGAGTATCCCTGTAGTCTACAGATTCTTCTAAAAGATTCTTTAAATAATCTGTATGAAGAAAAAAATAATATAGACATGGTTCTGTTAAATAAATAAACAACACCAGAAAGTAGTAAACCCCACCTTCTTCCTGGAAATCTGCTTTTCAGATCTCCTACTTAATCTACAAAGATCTACTACCTAATCTTTTAAATCTGTTGAAGTAATAACGCCATGAAAACTAGCATTTCCATAATGAAAGTATGTCAACAAAGAGGTAGGTTACTGAAACAATGGTCTTTTCCATTGAAAAATTATATATTATATACATTATTCCAATAAAAAAAACAAGCGACAAATTAGTACATATGTGCAATAATTTACATTTAAGATGATGTAAAAACTTGAAGATTATTTATATTTGTCTGAGCACCTAACTAGTCTATAGAAGCCAATAAAAAAAGTAGTCCACTACAGAAGATCTGATTATATTTTTTAGTAATAAAAACAGTATACTTCCCTCAATGTTCAGATAGGTATTTTCTGTTTTCAGTAATACATGTAGTTCAACCACGAGATGGCACCCTCAATCCATTAAACTCCTGGTAGCTTTAAAATCTATTTTACTTAACTAAAATTAACTCCAAATGTATGACTATGCAAGAAAACATCCCCCTCGAGTTTCCATTACCTGGCTGAGTGTCTAGTTCATCAAAAAGTGCAATACCCTGTCAAAGATTAATATATATCCTCTGTAAAATGTCAACCACTTATTCTCTATATGCTACAACTTCGAACTGCTTACAACGAGAAGAAACCAAAACAGAAACATTCCAAGATGTATACATTAGATTGATAAAAGCAACAAATACTGATTTATAATTATGTTTTAGAAGAAGTATTAGATTCTGGCAGATCTACTGAAAACTAATTACATGTAATGTAGCAAGCATTCAATTTTAGCTTCTCAGTTGTACAAGTTTCATGTAGGAGTGAAATAATTCAACTCCCATATGCTTGCCCTACCCAAATTAATTCTTTCATTCAAAAAGGATCAGGAGCCAATTGTTCCTGCCTTTGTAAGATGTCTTGCTTCATGCATGCCCCTCAGAGACCATTCAGTGTACTGTAATCTTTTCCTTATGCACAAAATTAAAAGGAATTATGAAACATGTTTCTGCAGTAGAATTGCTACGAAAAGTGAGAGAACTTGTCACAGTTAATGAAAGCTTTGAGAAAAACAGAACTACAGGAAGAGAAACATTTGGCACTGACATTTTATTGTTTGGCAGTGACTTATGGGAGGATCCAAGGGAGTAGCACGAAGAGCAGGTTGGGGTGCAGGAAGAAGAACCGGCTGGGAGGCAGGGAGGGAGCCCTTGGAAGCCTGATTGGCTGAGCCATGGGAACACTCACAGCTTTCTGCTCTCCTCAGAGTTCTGCCCAATCATTAGCAGGCCCTGGTTAATGTGTGATCTTTTAAGACAAGTCTAACATGGCACCAAAACTCCTGCTGTACTCCATCAATATTGCATCCTTCATGTCCCTCAAAATCGTGTGCTGTAGTAGCTGCCACACATTCCAATGCAATATTTAGGTAGACATATATTCCATTAAAAAGAAAAGTTAATCTTGCTTCAGCTTGGGTTATACTGGTAAGAGGCTTGTATGAGAGAAGAACAAAATTGACAGGAGGTATTTTGAAAGGAACCGAGAAGAGTTCACACTGGGTTTAACTTGGTCTAACCTGGAGGAACCTGTCATGGATACGGCACCAGTTGCCCTCTCCTGCCCTGCCTGGGCACAGGTGGTCTCTCCAGTTGGAGCTGTGCCATGTTGCTGAGGCAGAGCACTCTTTGGACTCCACCATAAAGCCAATAAATTAAAGTTTTACATCTGCAACTTGATCTTCATTGGAGCCAGCACAGAAGACTCCAATGGGAACCTCCCAGTATAAAAAAGGAATCCCTAGAGCTTATACAGAAATAAGGCTCCCAAACCACACACTCACCTCTGCAGGCTGGGAACAAGAGGTAAGGTGGGTATAATTCCTCATCTGCAAATGTACAGCTGGCACTCTAACACACTGTCGCTGGTACATGGAGACATCCAATTTAACTTCCAAAGTAATTGCAGTGGAAACATAAAACCAGAGACTCAAGATGGGAACTAATTATTTCTTGTCATATTCATGCTTTATAACATGTTTCCCAAAGCACCACTCAAAACCATTTTTGGATGGGTATCTTCTAGCATTTTGAGTTATATAATCAATGAATAGAAGAGGAGAAAATCAGAGATTTTAACATAACTGCATTCATTTAAAATTCTGTATTTAAAACAGAAGGTAACCTTTGTCTTACAAAACTAGAGTAGCCAATAAAACTTATAACTGTAAAATCCTGAAAGCGATAAATAAGTAATTTTCATCTTAGTACTCTTTATCTGGTAAGTGGACCTCAGTTCACAGCTAACACTCAGCTTCAGAGAAGCATCAGAACAGATATTTTTAGTCTCTTTGTGAATACACACTGGAAATTCTGTGCTTACAACAGCTTTCTGGAAGTACTGCCATGAACTACACAGACAAGCCGATTTCACAGACATGAAAAATGTTGCAGTAAAAATTTTGTAAAAATATTCCTAGATCAAATAAATACGGAGGTCAGATATTAAGGTGAAATGATAGCTATTGTCTTTGCAAAAAAAAAAAAAAGAAAAAAAAAGAAAAATAAAAAAAAAATTAAAAAAATCTCCTCTCTGAAATATGCTTTTGTTGTTCAGACTAGGAAGACCTTAATCATACCTTCAGAAATTCTTAATTCTGCTGGATACCCCAAAACACAACAAAAATCAACATAAAAGCACACTAGTACTGTTTTTGTGATGAAAATATCCTTATGCCTACTTCTACTTGACAGCAGCTCCCAGTTCTCTCTTCCCACTTGCTGGGGGCAGTGGCTATCACTTCTTCTGCTTAAAATTACCTTCTACGTCATTAACTACTTTTTGTCTTGGGTTGTCAAATGTAATTAAATCAAATTCAAAGCAATTGTTCCACAACATGTAATTGGCCTTGAGTCCGACAACTCTATTTCCAACCTGCAGAGTGCAAAAGGCTTATTTTTCATCCCACTCAGCCTCCCCTCAGTACAAGCCAGTTAAGGACAATAAAAGACACTCTCTGCCAACCTTATGTCGTGAAAAAGAGGAGAGAGGCTTATCCTATGACAATCGGGAGCCTGTTCATATTGCACAGTCTCAAGTCATCTACTCAGATCAGAGGTTTTTGGGAGAAGAGAATCACCTCTCCTTCATTTCTCTCAGAAATCAGAGGCCTCTAATTAACCTCCCCCATAAGCTATCTAATATTGACTGTATAGAGCTGAGGGCCAGTATGTGAAGAAGTGGAAGTCCACTTACTGGACTGGAGAAGACGTATAATTAAAGAGAAACACCGCTGAGCTCTGCCTCTCCTTGGCTGATTTATGAGTCCACCTGCTCCTGCTTTTGTTAGCACAAAAGTAACTCCACTTCAAAGCACAGCAACAATCTTGTGATGTGACCGAGCAGCAGCAGGTTACCAGCACAAAGCTGTCCCACTGACACAGAACATCTAAATAGGAAGAAATCCCTGCTGGCTCAGGCCTGACAGCTTCGTTTCCTGGATTATTTTCATTCCACTGCTCCCGCCCTCCTCCCCACAGATCCCCCCCATCTCCAGCCTGGGCAGCTGCTCCATTGCTACATCTCACCCACTGTAACAATAGGTACAAGTGTTTGCATGTCCTCCAGATGATCATATAGCACAAGTTTATAGGGGCATTGCCTATAATAACTAAGGTAACCAAGCAGATGGGTCATCCGCAGAGACATGGAAGGGTCAGAACTCAAGGACAATATACATGCATGATAGATTGAACAGGCTGAAAATGAAACAGATCCAAAATAACACTCTCCAGCCCCAGCATAATCAAATTCTTGGCCTGATCTCTTTTATTGCTCACACAGAACAAGAAAAAATTACTTTTCTAAATTTTCCACCAGCATGGCAATCCCATTCCTTTCAACAGCATTTGCAGGTGTATTTAAAGATGGGCAGGCACAATAAGGTCTGCAGACCGGGGACACCCACAACAACCCCCATCAGCACAGGATGAGGCTTTTTTCAAATCTAAAACAGTTTGTCCCAGCCACCGTGACAGCTAATCATCACAAGGAATTGCCCTTCAATATCTGAGTTTTGTTACAGTGCCATCCATCCCTGAAATCTCTTGCTCTGCTCTGTAAATTGACAATGACATTTGCTCCATCCTGATCCTCTGTTCAACTAAACTGTTTCAATTAAAACCTTTGAACTTATCCAAAGCTCTGCTGATTTTGAAGTGTATAATAAGCTATATCAAGCCCTAAGTCAACATCCTTTTAAAATAAACCAACTGCCCAAATGTCATTTTATGGCTTGATTTTATCAATTATCATTAAGATTTCCCCATAAAGTATTCAACTTAATAAGGAGTTCTCCCCTTTTTTCAACACCTTGAGTTTAATGAGATGATTTAAATGAAAAAAAGTCAATGTTAATAACTTGGTAACTGCTCTATAATGCTTAAGTCTGCATCTGCCACAACATCACTAGTCTAAGTACTTGCTGGGGAAATGCCAACAAAGCTGCTACAGAGCCAAAAAAAAAAAGGTCACAGAGCATTTTATTTTGCAGTTACTACATAAACAGAGGCTATTTTTAAATAGCTCATCAAGAAGCAATGGCTCTCAAAAACAATGCCTTAAGTATTTCCAAATCCTTACAGGAGCCATCCCCCTCTTACAACAAACACATCTCAAAATAGTTCATAAAGGAGGCCTCTGTCACTGCCCTCCCTTTACAGACAAAAAACCCCCCTGCATCATGGAGATGACTTGCTCAAGGTCACCAAACATGCCAGTGCCAGAGCAGGGTATAGAGCCCAGACATCCTAGTCTCAAATCAGCTCCTCAGCTGGCCCTGGTGACAAGTCTTCAGCACTTACTGGTGTGCACTAAAAAATGTGTTTTCCCTTTAAAAAAGGATGTATTTTACAGACAAAACACCTGGGTGGGGGAGAAACGGAGAAGCTACTTACAGAACTTCACAGCTGCTACTTACAGAAGTTCACAGCTGCATAGGCATCTTTCTTCTCCTTGCTCCAATTTTCCATATTGTCTTTTTCATTTGTTAAACCCCCATCCCCCCAATAAACAAAAAAAATGCAAAGCCCAAAGCAGAACAGGAGCATTCCAACCCCCAAGGAAATTACAGGTTTCTATTACCACAGATTCAAGCAAAAACCACCACAGGTTTCATGTTTTCTATGCACTGTTGAATATACTATCAGAACACACCACAGTGCTGGAAATACTAAGATCTTGCTTGTGTATCTCACTGCAATAAATATTAACAAGGAAAGGTTAAAATCTATGCTAGGTTTTAAGAAGAGCTTCACATATTGTGACATGTTTTAAAAAAGTCTCACATATCTGAATTCAGATAAACACACTTTACAGATGGATACAACTGCCTCAAAACAGGTGTCCTGGGGCGTGTGAAGACGGATTTCTTAAGCCTGCAGAAGAGCTTAATTGTACCTGTCAACAGGAGCCTGTATTGGGGAATCCTCTGAACTGGTTTGAGCAGATAGTGCTTGAGGGCCAGACTAGCACAGCGGGGGCTCATCTGAAAGAAACACCCAAAATAAATAACAATTCCACAGCAGTCAAAGGTTCCAGCAAAAGCAAACATGCCTACAAACAACTACTGATTATACTGGATAAGCTTTTTATCTTTGGAAAGTGCTACTGCCACAGTGTTAAGCACCTCGCTACAGAGCAAGCATCTCCCTGTGGAAGACTGCATGCAAAATTACCCGTGCGTTAAAGACATGAGTAAGCACTCATACTCTGTGGATTCAATACAGGTGCTTTGACCTAAGAGGAAGAGAGGTGCAACTTCCCAGAAATAAAGGAAACAGGAAAGTAAGGACAACATGCTCCTTTGTGATGGCTGTCAGTGTCCATTAGGCAAAAAGGCAGAGAACACAGCAGTGCTAACTGCAGAAGTTTTAATTAACCCACACCTCTGAAGACAACACAGAATTAAAAGATCCATGCTTCAAAAATGAGTTATCTTGAGTTTGCATTCAAAATAATCTGAATCTGAAACATCAAGTCCTTCAGAAGGCCTCTTGTCTTCTTCCTGTCTCAAGCCAAGACTGCAGCAAAAAAACCCATCACCAAAACACAAACAAATTGAGGACAGCTTCTAAAGCCCAGTGGAGGATCACAACTGCTAAAAAGTCACAAAACAGGATATATCTAACAAAGAAATACAATACCTCGAAGTCTTTGACTACTGAAGCAAATCCTGCATTCTTCTTACACTGTTCATCTAATAACGCAACGTTTTTATCAAATTCTTTGATGTAAGTTGAATACATCTTTAGGTAGGGACCCTTTTTAACAAAGATATCAGCAATTCTTTGATGCTCAAGCCTAGAAACAACAAAAACAAAGATGCAATTAGAGCTAAAAATAGCATGCCTCTTAATCCTACAGCAAAACATCTCTCTTTTTCAGAGTAAAATGTGTTAGTTTATGTTCTGAACAAAAAGCTTACAGCAGACAGGCACCCATCTCAGTCGCTACTCTGAAAAATCTTATTAGGCACACATCAACACACTAGTGTTAGATGACAACCACTTAATACAGAGTCTTAGAAAAAATGGTCTTGAACTGTTCAAACACTTCAGTGCAAGGTGGATTCTGAGGAAATGGATCTTCAAACTTGAAACTCGAGAGCAAGTCTTTTCCCCTTGCAGAGCCTTTGTCAGTAGGTTTTGTATAGCTCCACCCACCAGTGGTAACTGAGAACGGTCTTCAAGGGGATTGTGACTGTCAATCAGTGCTATGCCTGATCAGTAGATCTAAACGACCTCTAAAATGCAAACCAGTCTTCAGAACAGCCTCCTTTTCCCTAATGAAACCAGTGCACTTACCATGCTCATGCAGGGACCAGCACTTTCAATTAAAAACAAAATTTCAAACAAAAACCGATTGCCACAAAAATGTATTGGCACACCTTTTGGGATGCATCTAAATGGCACAAAAGCACATCTAAATGCAAAATAATCTCCTACACTTTCAAAGTAAATTCTGACATTTAGGAAGGTCCATGAAACAAAGAGTCAAACTGCAACCACATGGAGTCCCATAAACCCCCCAGATAAATGTCAACATCAAAGGAGTGGTATCCCTTCATTGATAGTCACCAGTGAGATAATCGCTCTTCCAGTTCCCTCAGGAGGTCCCGATTGAGTTCGTAGAGCTGAGGTAGGTAGTAGAGGATCTGATTCAGGATTCTGTCCTCAATCACTGGCTTTCCAAGTTGCCTAGAGGCATGCGCCACAGCATCCCGGAAATCCTGCCGGAGTACAAAGAGCACAGAAACCCCCCTGTCCATGAGTGAAGAGCCTTCAAAGCACCAACACAGAGAGCACAACCGAGTTCTCATCGCAGACATTCCAGGCACTGCTCCCTATTACCAAAGGCAAGGTGGGTACCATCTGGGTTATGTTTTTCTGCAGCTTCAATTTACTCCCCTGGGACTGCCTTAATCCCTTTGGTTTGACACTGGAGCTTTACTTCCTTGCTCCCGTATGCATAATATAGAAGTTGTTCATTATTTTTATAACATGCCCTTAAGAAATGCATTGGTATTACTTATAAGGAAACTAAGGAGGGCTAAACAAAGCTTATATCTGCAAGGTTATTGGCACCCTTCAGTGTCTTCTTGCAAATATATAAGTCAAAAAGCATAACTGTTGTAACAACTAATACAATCATAGTATCTTACTTAAAAATCATCCCAGTGTTCATGACTCAGCTACAAATGCCATTTTGGAAGACAATCCTCTCCGACAAAAATGTAGGGTCAAAAAGTACTGTGTGTAGCAGCTTCTCTAGATACAGGAAAATTAACATCTAACAAAAAGATACTGTAATAACATGGGAATCACCAGAGTTCAAATGTTGGCAATGATCAAAACCAACACTGACTGGTACCTTTGAAACACAGAGAGGAAGAAAACCCTACTTATTCTTGAACGATCTTATAGTCTTTTCATGCTATAACCAGCTCCCAACAGGACAGAGCTGAGGCTCATTGGTCCTCATCAATCTATTTAAAAATAAAATCTTGATCCCACACAAATCAGCATGGCCAAGATTGAAACTCAGTATCCATTATACAAGGTATTTTCCCTATTCACAAGCAAACAAATCTTTCAAAAAGTTTAGCAATCCAGCATTTCACTTGAAAAACAGCACTGTCTTAATTGACAAAAAAGAAAATACAAATCAGGTGGTGTTACATATTACCGCATCTCACTTGAATTTGGACAAAAAGAGAATTAATCTGAAGGAGCTCTTTTGGAGTTTGAGGTAATGAAACCTAATACCACATGCACAATCTATAGGTACCCTGAAAAATGTGACAAAAAAAAAAATGTTCTAAGTACAATAATAAGTTATATTTTAAATGTACATGGGGTTGCACCTGCTTATGGAAACCTGTAGGGTCCTCAGGCTTAGGAAAGAAAAACAACTTAATCCCCCCTTTTCCCCCTCCCCAGGTCTGCTACTACAGCCCTTACTAGCTATCTCATCAGTCCAGCATCTGGCACTATTTAGGGTCTCTCAAACTGAAGACTCAACTTGCCCCTGCTCTCCCTCCTCATTACGTCAGCTCTGGGCAACGTGAGCTCCAGACACACTTTCTTGCTTTGTGACCCTCTGGGTCATGAAGGCTGTGACTGGGCAGTCCTGACAAGAAATTGAAAGGAGATACAGGGCACTGGCTGTAACGGGGAAGGCCGAGAACTAAATGCAAGGGAGTTAAAAAACAGATGGCGTTATTCATATGGAAATGTTCTGTTTTACATCCTCTGTGCAGACTAGTGACACATAGGTTAACTACCAGCTGCATCTTATGGGTTTTTCTGACCCTGGGGCATTGCTTAACACTGAAATGATACATGGAATTACAATGGCAAAAGCTCAAATGAGGCATTCTGGAGAGCTCCATGCAAAATGCATCATCATATTATGATAATATTCTTCCCCCACCCCCAATCGTATGCACACACAATACACTGTATGTAGTTTGCCATAGGATGAGACAAGAATTTTGTCTGAATGTCGTAAGACTACTTGCACGATGAAAAGCAAAGCAGTTTTGTCTGTATTGTAATCAACAACCCAGGCTTTCCCCTGACCGAACAACAAAAGGAGAGCAGGGAGCCAGGTTTAAGCACCCCTAGATAACACAGGAACGTCAGCTGTAGTTAAGAGCATTTATTTAACCTCTAGATACAGCATTCAAAGAGTCTGCAGGGCGTTTTCCAAATACAGATTTGGTTTTGACCCAAAGTCCATCAGCTTCATCACAGTTTGTAGATTATGCCATGAAAGGTTCTATCATTAAAACGGCCAACCAAAACTTTACTTCATCACCCCCTATGCCCCCTTCCAAAACTGACTAAACTGAGGAAGTGCTGCAGAGAGGAAATACAGGGAAGAAAGATAATGTGAACCTTTCAAATTCTGAAAGCCTGCAAAACAACAAGAGCTAAAATTCAATGCTTTTTTTTTCTTTTTAAAAAAAAATTATCTTCACTACTGACTAGGCATTTGCCACTGTAACCGTATTAAGATTTATTTTTAACCTGGCAGTGGGTGTGAAGTAACTGTCATGCCAAGTTCATCTTGAGATAAACTCAAGAGTTGAATGCAGAGAGCACATGCCTGGGACGGGGGTTGGGAAAAGAAAAACAAATGTAACAAGGTTGGAATTAACAGTGTTTGCACTTGAAGGTACTGGCCTTCTGAGAAAGTACTTTCATATCCAAAAGGACAAAACATAGATCAGATCTGTTTTAATTACCAGATGTAAAATATGCTAATTTACAAATTGAACCCTGAAATTTCACCCCAAGGGGTGGAAGGTATTCAGATGACACCTTTTAATGCAAGTAGGTGAATGACTTAGAAATTAGAAACTGCAATAAAAGTTGTAAAAGTAAAATGTAAAGCACCAGGACCTAGCTCCTTCTAAAACTAAATCAGTCCACTGCTCAATAAAAGCAGAATTGCTCTTGGAAATAATATATACATTGCCCTGATATCTATACATGCCTGCATGAAGTGATTTGTATTAGGAATGTATTTAGCACATAGTCCTATATAACACCGCTGAAGAGCACTGCTTTCATCAGTCTGTTCAAAGGCAATCACCTAGGTTGTCCCAGAAATTATTCTCTTTGAAGCAATGCAGCAATCCAAGTGAATTTTAAAGACAGATTTTCTAATTAAAAATAGGTCTTTCACATACTCCAATCTTACTCATTAAAACAAAAAAAAAAAGAAATAATAATAAAAAAAAAGTCCTAAACAAACCCAAAAGACAACTTGCCACATTTTGGAATTAATGTGCTTATTTCACTGAAAAACATTTTCAACTCTAGACATGTTTCATATGCTGCATGACACAACCCAAAATATTATGCTAGTTATACTGAATCATCCCAGGTTCTTACCAGGATATTTTTCTTTCCTTTCGTAAGTGGGGAGGCCATCGTGCATTTTCTGAAATGCTTGTTTACAATTTCTAGTTTTACATTATTCTGGCCCATTAATAATATTCTGATACCACTTTTTACTGATTAGGTAAAGGTAATTGTTTTCACACAGCTACTTCAAGAGGACAGCACACATCACCATCCCTGGAAAGAACATTCTTTCCAAACGAGAAACAGTTTCAGTTTATGCTAGACTGAGACAGCCTCCCACTGGGTACTTGTCCATACAAAAACCTAGTCTAGGCATGCTAAAGGCTTCTGAGCACATAGTGTTGCTGAATTATTGCCTGATAAAACACTTCCAACTTGAAAATGCGTAGGAAATTTTATTTATCCTGTTAGTATACACTCCTTTAAGAGCTGTGGAGTTTTTAAACAATATTTGAGGAGGTTACCACCATCACTGCTTTTGTTTCCTCCCACCACTCCTTCACTGCAGCCTCCTTAAGGAAGCAAAAGGTCTGTGATATCTGAAAAAATTCTGACCCTGTTCTGAATCATCTGCCATCAGCCCATGCACTTCCCCTCTGCAAAAGCCCTGACTCACAATCCCTCAGTTCTTCCTACCAGAGAATTCCCAGCCCACAGCGAAGCGACCTGCCTGTGTCAGTCTACAGAGCAAAGGACAATTTTAGTTGTAAACAAAAAGAGGTACTGAGCAGACTAAACTCAGCTCAGCTGCTGACTGGGTTAAGTGCACCTTCAGGTATCTAATAGTTGAATGAAGACAATTTCGAATGGGTGAAATTAAAACTTCTTGGAAATTTAACAGGAAGAGAAAGTACTACATAATCTAAACACAGCTATGTATTCTACTCCTAAAACTTCAACCAATGGATCAACATTGGATCTGTTCTCCCAGAACATACCATCAGCAAAGCAAAAATAAGTCATAATCCCTTCCACTGAGGTACAACTCCCAGCTAAATACACCTGCAGATAGCTCAAATATCAGTTTAATTTAAGGGAAAAAAGAATGTTTGCACTTGGATGCTTTTCAAGGAATACAGACACACACATCCTATAGGGAAGGAGGAGGGAAGGGGAGGAAGTTTCACGACTACCAGGCTGCTAGATGTGACAAACTGTAAACATGACTGCTTAGGAATACAGCTACAGAAGGTTTCACAAATAGATTATGTAAAATATAAATAAGCACTCCTAGCTAGAGTCAGACTATTAACCACAAACTGTTAAACTACAGCAAATATAGTTAATCAAAACTACGACTAAGTGTGGATCGTGACATTTTTCAAACATATGCCATTAATTCTGGAAAGCTGCCAAGCAGTTCCACACCTTTGTTCTCAGGTAATAAAATGATTTATATGTCTTTAACAAAATAATTTAGTTAATTTTTTTTAAATAATCAATTATGTGACTGTGGCCTATTTCCAGAATGTTATTTTAGAGAATAGGCTGGGTAGTAGAACAATATTTCCTTCTAGTAAGAGGACTACAGTTGCAACTCATTGTCATATATCTCAGCAGTTCTAAAGCACTTCAGAAACTAAAAATTTATCAACATATTCACCTCAGACTGGTCAAATATTTAAATTTTGCAGATGGAAGAAAAGGAGTTGCAAGTTGAAAGAATTTTTCACAAACAGTAAGTCAGTTGTAAGCCAAGACCAGAGGTCAGAACTTTGCTCCAAAGGCCATAGCTCTTTTATTTTTCATTACATTCTTTTTCCAAATCTACTATGAATTACTTTTTCATAATACTTGGCTACAATACACATCAGTTTTTATAGATAAATAAAACTATATATAATTTCTATAGAGAATTTTGCAATTTTCTTCTGAAAAATGGAAACATTAAACCAGAATTTTTCACTCTTGTAAGTGCCTCTGGAAGGACACACAACAGAAAATGATGCGTGATCTCTTATCTGCCTTCTCCAATTAGAGGTTGACCTTGCGGCTGCAGAAATGCTAAGAGATGCCTCTTGACAATCTCCTACTTACTTGGTCTCAGAATCCAAATATGGACAGAACAGGGGTCCAAGTCAGACACACAGATTTAAAGGCTCAGGCAAAAGCCCACATGCCTAAGCTTTTTTTTCAGAGAGCACAAAGTCATATGCTAAGCCTTGCAGTGCAAGGAGGAAGCTCAAAAAACCAAGTTTCTCTGCTGCACCAGAAGCCTTGCTACTTAGACCACAGCAGCAGGGAGAAAACAGAATCAAGAAGAATGGAAAGAACAAAAAGAGTGGTGGGTTTTGGCAAAAGAACAAAATTCAGAACAAGATGTACAGAAAAACTAGACAACAAATAAGCCAGGCAGCTTACTGTCCCAGCGCCAGGGTGCTGCTGAGGAGGTCCTCTCACTCATGCAAAGCAAACCATCTCCAAAGAATCCCACAACAAAGTACAAAGGGCACGAATCCTGTGTTACTCCTTTTCCAGGGACACTGGGTGTTTTTTGGGCACAGGGCAACTCAGAGAGAAGTGATAAGCTTGTTTCTCTTATGTCACTCGTGTTTTAAACGCAGTTCACCGTTTCTTTTTTCTGCAAGTGTCCTTAGGGAAAAAATAGTACTTGTCCCATATTCTCAACTCCTGTTTACCCTCAGGAGGCCATGTATGAACCATCTCACAAACATGCATACAGAAGAGCTAGTTTGATTTAAACTCCTTTGTTTCCAGGAGTTTCTAAAAGCATTTTACTGGAATCTTGTCCCCCAAAAGAGCACTAACACAGTAACAGAAATACAGAGAATTCAAGATTACATCTAATGTTTGATTACATCCTCAAACAACCCCATTCACTGAGTCTGAGACTGTGTCCTGTGTGCAAAGCCAGGTGAGTCCCTTATCTCTGTTATGACCAGCTTGTTTAGTATTTACAGAAGTTTCATCAAGTGTTTATAATTTTGCTGTGTGTCTTCAACAGAAGCAGTCAGATGTACCTGTAGTGTGCGACAGTGTCTACACAGGCTGGCACCCTGCTGTCTTGAAGAGTTGCTCCACCTAACTTGACTTTGTCAATATAAAACAAAAAAATGCTACAAAAACTTCAGGGGTACTTGTAACCAGTTTGCAATCACATTCCTACATTCTCAACTGCTTTAGATTCCACTTCAAAGGTTCTAAGAAGAAGCAAATTAAAAAGCTTTATCTTACATCAACAGTCCTGTTCCTTGGCACCATGTGGTGCATTAAGCTGATGTTGGTAAAACATACCGAGGAGAATATTATTCATTTCAGACCATTGCTAATGGAATTAGTCACTAAATTTCAAGTGGAAAACCACTAACAGATGGCTCAGAAGGTGCAATGGAGCAGACCCTGACCAGCCAAATCTTTACTACAGGTAAAAGAGCCCAGTCTGGGAAGAATCTAAGTTCTAAATCAGAAACTTGTCAGAGGTTGCTTGACTGATAGTTGGTAATCCTGAAAGTAGTAAGCTGAAGTGGTTCAGTGCACATGAAATCAAAAGCATACTTTTATCAACATTAAAATATTATCCATAAGAAATACATGATTAAATAAACAGATTTAATAATGTGTGTGATAAACACACAAATCCTCAGGCATACCACTCTGTTGAAATAAAAAGCTGGGTTTCTGCAGCCTTTCTCAGCTGTGGCAGTTTCTATTTAATGAAGAATGTACACATACAGAGCCTCAAAACCAATGCACTCTCTGACAAGGACACTCACCAAGATTCCTTCTTGCAGGCCAACTGAAAATTAAGGACAAAGTATTTCCTCAACTCCTAGCCTAGCATCCTCCCTGTTAGACCAGGCTGAATACATGTTGATTGTTATTGCTAGCCAACAAAAACATTTGTAATAGTTTTTATTTGGCAGCTAGAAACTAGCAGACTGTCATGAATAAGGTTGCAAGTTATCCATTAAAGGAAAAGCAAAACACATCCTACACCACTGCACATTTACACTGTGGGGACAGCTTTAAGTTTATCCTAGAAAACTTCCTAAGCTCTCTACTCTTCCCTTTCTCACATTGTTCTTCTGCTTGCATGCATCCTCCTTATCAAAACACTTTATTCCAGTACTGAACATATTACCTAAAAAACTGGTACACTGAAAAGCAAAGACACCTTTAAAAAATAAGTTAAAGGCCTGAAAAATATGATAATTTAAAATTATACAGCTTAAAAATTGCCTAGGACAACTCTCTTTCTTTACCAGTATTTAAGATTGAGTTCTGTATTAGAAACAATGTTGAATATAAGTTACATATTGGCTGCGACTGACTGAGGCAGCTTTTAAAAACCAAGCTTGACCAGAATCAGAAAACCAATTACTAGGAGGAAAGCAAAAGAGGAATCAGCAAATGATATGGTAAATTCTTTGTTCCCTGAAAAAAATCTCTGTATTACAGGATTATATACAAACATCTATAAGAGCCTTTGTTCC
This sequence comes from Pardalotus punctatus, assembly GCA_013400915.1. Lineage (NCBI taxonomy): Eukaryota > Metazoa > Chordata > Aves > Passeriformes > Pardalotidae > Pardalotus > Pardalotus punctatus. The sequence continues at coordinate 302,704 of VZTX01024738.1, forward strand.
CAGTTTCACAGAATATACTTCTTGAGAGACCAAGACAGACCAATGCATCTGTTTGCAATATAACCACTTCTATCGTCCAAGGAAAAAAAAACACTATGCTTGCACTTTAGAGAGTGACAAAATGGTACAAACACATATAATTTCAAACTTGACAGAAAATACAGACAATGGAGCTAGAGAGAGAAAAATTCTTCATTAATTGACTATTAGCACGTTCAACACAGCAGGTTTTACAGATGATCAATCCGCACAAACACAGATTAAATACTGAATCCTTGTTGAGTACAACTCATTGCAGGTACTACAATCACTGGTGTTATCAGAAAGCACACATCTGTCAAGGAACTGCAGCCTCAAAAACATATGCTGCCATGGTGATGGATGCACCATTAGAGCCATTAGTTATTCGCTGGATTACTTCAAGAATGTGCATTTTAATGTACCACTTCTAAAAGTAAATTGTTCCTGACCAACCCCACCATTTAAGGAGTTATTCTAACCAAAAACTTTATTTTTGTTGCTATGTACGTATTTATAAGCCAGTACAAGGTGGCTTATAAATACGATTCTGATTAACATAAATTGGTATATATTCAATTTTCAGTATTCAATACCCACACTCAACTGGAAACTGCATAAATTAAGCATAACTGCTTTCCTCCTACCTACCACCAAAATATTAATCCATTATATAAAATGTGAAACATTAAAATTCAGCTTAATTTTTTGTATTTTGAATATGTAGATGCAGCAGGAAAAAAAGGCACAGTCACTACCACAAAACCAAAACATAAAACTTTAATAGGTTAAACAAATAGAAGAGGAAACCGCTTTTTTTTTTTTTGAGTACTTACAATGTGTAAGAGCTTTAGCACATCCACAAACCTATCAGAAAAGCAAGAAAAAGCAAACAGTTACATTTTAATTACCCAATTAAAATAAACTGAGTAGCTATTAAGTTTAACATTGAGACTTACACTTTCTCTGAGCTCATGATCTCCTTGGCAATATGGTAAACCTTTGTTTTCTTTCCAGCTGCCTTACTCTGCAAATAAAATTAGATGTTATACTACGCACATACTAAAACTGTCATAAAGATAATTTCCAGCTATTAGTTCCTCAAACCCAATGTAATTATTCAATAGTTACTTCTACAAAAAATACTTCATACTGCTTTGAAATCTCTTGCCTTTGACACCTTCTGGTTTTTCAGGATCTGTGGGCAAATCAATTTACCTTGTATCTGGAAACAACAATATTAGCTAAGAGCAGTTTTTACAACACTGTCAACCTTTTCTTTTAATTATTACAGGAAGCACTGAAGCCCATAATGAATGAAGCCCTAGCAAACAACAATTATGGTTTATTAAAACACTGAAGTACAGACAATATTTATGTATAATTTGATTCTTTTTTTCTGATTAATACAGGAACAGTAATATTTGCAGTGAACTCAAATGTATTTCAGGAACATCTTAAAAGACAGACATACGTTTTCTTTACTGAAAAACAAGATGACAGGAGAGGGAAAAAAAAAGAAAAAAATAACATTGAAGAGAAAAGCCAGTTTCTGACAATCTACCAACAGAGCTGCCGGAACACATAGCAACTGTACTGCAAAGATGCAGGAATGTGAGCCTTGTCATCTGCCCAAAACACTGTGGAGATGATGTTGAGTTTCACGTGCATATTTGGCTTCCAAAAAACAAACGGCACTGTCCAACATCGGACAGAGGGAACGGATATAACAAAGCAAATGGGGGCAGGCATCAGGATGCAAATGTGTTTGCCACACAGGGTAACTTCCATGTACAATTTCCTTCAGTACACCTTTCTCCAAAACAGCTCTCATGGTTTGCCATATGGTTCCCTGCTGCCAGCTGTCACCACATCTATTGCACATTCAGGCTTTCATTTTAATGGGCTGCAAAGAAAGAGAGGATGAGGAGCCTTAACACATCACAGGATATACAGCTCAAGTGAGATGGAAGTCCTGGGAAGGCTGTATTGAGTGTGGTAGTGTAATACGGACACTGAACAGTTTATCTAGAAAATCAGGTATCAGTGGCATTTTATCCAAAAAACTGTGGTTCATAAGCACCAATATTGCAAGATTTCTCTGGAGATTCAGTTCTTCTCCAAATCTCTAAATTAGTCTCAAGTGCTGGAAATTAAACCATGGAACAGATACTACTCATAGGTTGGTTTTAATGATATTGTTGTATTAAAAAAAGAAAAAGAAATCTAAATTAAAATTTTTCATTGAATTCAAATGACACCATGCCTAATTAGAAATTAATTTTAATTTAGTAAATAAAATCATTTTATATAATACCACATATGTGCAAAATACATTATTTATTTTATATAAAATATATAGACAGACATCTGCACACAGATCCGGGATTAAACTTCCAAAGAACACTTAGATCTATCCAGCGTGGGTCAATCGCATTCAGGCAATATTGTAACACCTATTCTCAGGCCTCTGTGCCTATTTCGAAAGCACAGCTGACACACTCCCTACAAGACTGAATTCACAAGTTAGTCAATTATGCAGAGCAAGGTATCTGCCATCACTGTACATGTGTCAGTTGCAAATGAGATATGAAAATCAGTATTTTGAAAATGAGATGCTACCACTAAACAATTACAAAACGAAATATCACAGTCTGTTTTCAACCCCCTTTGAAAGACTTTTCACATACCAGCTGGTGCTGAAAGGGGCACTTTGCATTTGCTCAGACAAAGATACTCTGGCTCTGAGAGTCTCTAATGGGAGAACCAAAGGGATACAAATAAGGTTCTCCGGCACAACACTGGAAAGGAGCCTTGTAACTCCCCTAACAGATATAAAGCATCAAAACAGCCAGATGCTTGCGGTAAGGAAAAATAAAACAAGCTCAGCTGATGACCGATGCAGAGACTGCTTCATTCTCCTCTGCAGCTGCTCTCACTGTGAGGAAGTTGGTTGTTAATTCCCAGCTGCCGGCCGCACGTGCCGCAGGCAGCTGAAGCCAGTGACAGCAGATGCCTCACAGCAAGCCCTGAATTACTCCATAAAACCTGCCTGAGAACACTCCTAATGGGGACACTCCTGTAAAACCCTGTTGTGAAAGGTTGAGGGCATTTTTAGAGGGTTGCAAGGTAAGATAGATTCTATACAGGTACAGTCTTGTTTAGTTTCACAGAAACAAGCTTTTCCATTGACTCCCCTTCCCAATTTAGTCTTCCCCTTTGGTTTAGCAACATTCAGGCCCCACATGCCAAGTCTTCTCTTCCAGCACTAAAAAGTTTCATCGGGTTTTTCTGTTTGTTTTATCCTGTTGGGGCTTTGTTTTTGTTTTGTTTTGTTTTTCAATTATTTTTAAGGAAAGGAAACAGATATAACTACTATCAAAGGAAACAGCTGCTGGGACTGGTGCTGAGGAAAGTCACCGGTCTATGGGCAGGCTGGTTTCAGGGCATCCAGGACTGAGAAGTAAGAACACAGATACCTCAAAAGAGAGGGATAGGACCCTCATAACTTCATTTCATTCAGAGTAATTAACATTGTCTTCCTGCTGCTCATTTGATGAAGAAATAAGATTAAAATAAGGAAAACTGCTCTAAGCTGGCACTCACAGAAGGTAGCAGAAGGTCAGACTTCAACCCCAACAGTCAGGTGTGTTTTACATTTGAAAATATCGCAACAGGTTACAAATTATGAAACACTGCAAGAGTGAGGAACAGCTTCAGAAGATAAAGACAAAAATATACCTGTTTATCTTCTTGAGGATCAGTCTCCCCTTTGCTGGAATCGGAATTTGTGTCGTCATCCTCGTCAGAACTGTTCATGATATCTTCTTCATCTGACTGAAGATCTCCCATTACCATGCTGGGATGATCATGGTGTTCTTCTAAGGACCTAATATTAAAATATACACACCATACTTTATTTGTGTAACGAGCTTTCTGTTTCACCCCACAATAAATTATCTACTTGGTATCAGAGACCCCGAAAACAGCTGTGGGTAGTCTGAAGATTACAACAGCTGGAGGCTTTTCCACAGTGGACTCATAACTCTGCAACATTTTATTTATGCTAGTATTGATACAATGCTCATTGACAGTAAGTAAAAGCCACAGTACCTTTGGAGTATTTATATTATTCATGTCTATCAGAGTTTGCCTAACAACAAAGTCTGATAAATCTATTCCCTTATTGCTATGCACCTGTATAGAACAACATTTGTACTGTGTGCCAGAAGGACAAAGAAAGATCATAGTCATTTTGCTGTCCGCTATCTCATGGCAGCAGGTCTTGTTCCAGATATGGTACTCACACTGGAGCTTTCTGCGTGAAATTCTAGATGCACGTATACATACAAGCCTGTTTCTCAATGCATGTGCTAAACACCTGCATCAGTGATGGCAATATCATAACCATTCTGTCTAACAATTCTTCTTAAAAACAGGAAAGCAGAATCTGTTGTGATTAAGAACACTCATTGCCCAGAAACAGACGCCTTTCAGATAGCTGTCAAAGCTGTAAAGCATAACCTTGTTCTGCTGCTGTACAATCATTATAGAGGTCTCTTTTTATTAGCTTCAGCTGTATTTGCAGTCCAGGAATTGCATGAGACAGGCACACAGTTCTTTTCCTCTAACTAGCCTTGACAGCTTCAGCAGAGATTTAAGAAATGCAATTCTAAAAGAAAATAAAAAAGGATAGGGAAAGATGGATAAGAAAACAGACTAGAGGAGACAAGAGCCTTAAGTTTTGTAAGGTTATGTAGAAACAGCAAATCTCTGGGCTCCTACTTTTAATCCTTAAGAATATCTAATAATTTCCATTTACACTAAAATTATCCAAAAATCATATAATCTGTGTTAAACATCTGCAAAAAGATGCTGGGGTGCCACAGACTTACTGTGACATGAGCCAAAACCAACAAGCTATCCTGCAAAACAAAAAGCAAATCCAGAAACCCGTGTCCACAAGCTGCTGCAGCCAGCAGAGATCCAGCCAGGCTGATCAACACCTAATTCTGCACAGCCAACAACTGCCAGGGCTACACACTTCTCCATATACGTGGTCCTCCACCTTCCTAGGCAACAGATAGTTACGATTGATCTTTTCCTAGCTTTGAATCAGAGGAAAGCAGGGGTGGAGGGTAACTATTCAGACTTGCCACCTCTATCTGTGATGGCTACCAGAAGGAAAACCTGTTACCATGAATCCCACAGAAGGCATCTGCCAGTAATCTGAAAAGCAGCAGTGTTCCTCAGGCTCAGGTTCAGTATTGGGACTGGCAAAAAAAAGCAGGTTTGTCAGGGACAGGGACAGTGGGACTGAGAGCACCATCAGCAAGAGTGCCCAGAAGGTCAAGGAAGGGGATTCTGCTACAGCCAAGTGTTGACTACTCAATGCTCAAGACAGAGTTAAAAAACAAACAAATCCCACCAATAACACAACAAACCAAGACAAAAATGCTGATCACAAATAGAAATACATCAGGACATAAAGATTAGCTGGCCTGTGGACAGACCTTGGTCAGCCATGAAGATACAGAGAAGACTAAAATAACTTGGTTCTATTCTATGACAACACAGGAAGGACTTGGGAAACTCCCAAGTAGTTACTGTCTCCCAGAACCGAATGGGGTGGGGGAAGGAAGGCGACTGTAAGGTCATCACTGAGTTCAAACAAGGTTCTGAGCTAAGACTGCAGCACCCTGGCTGCAGAGAGACACCCATTTATTTCAGTTTGGAAATGATCAGCTTCATGCAGGAAGAGAGCAGCCACCACAGAGATGAGTGCTGATGACAACAGCATATGGCATAGGCCAGGGACAGTTCCCATAGAGTCTCCAGGAGTTTCAGGAAAGAAAAAAAGCAGCTTTTTATGGGCACTTTCCCTGGAACCATGCTAGCAAGGAATTAAGACTTCCGCAGTTATTCATTAACTTCAGCCAACTCAGAAAACTCCTTGTCTAGTTTATATAATTCACAGACAACTGAGGATATTTATTTTAGCAGATGCCATCTCATATTCTTTTATTACATCAGTAGCATGACATAAGATAGATATATGCCCCAGCTTCAGTCAAAACCTGCAACAGAAATAACTACTGCTATTCTTTCCTTTGCTAAATTACTCTAGATTTACCATCCACATCTGTCACTGAATCTATCTCTGATCAAGGGTATTTTTTCCCCCACTGCAAAATGTATTAAGTACTTTATCTCTGACCACACAGGAATTCACTTTTTAGTCCATTATTCATTAATGTTTGTTCTTGTTAATAGATATTTTATTGCCCTTTTTCCTAGCCTTAACAATTGTTTTAATTGCTGTTTTCTTTTCCTTTCACTGAGATTCCTTCCCATCAAGAAAACATTGTTTTCACACCTGTGACATCACTGTTCTTTTGCCTCAGCATATTCTACTGGATGCCCACTTCCAGAATTTGTTGCCATTTTCCATTCAAATCCTTCAGGGCAACTGTGCCAAAACCTAGAAGTTTTAGAAAACCCACCCTCTTTTGGAAGCCAGAAACAAGAATACTTCCAAGTGAAGCTATATTTTACTTGCGCAAACACAATCCTATCACCACTGAAGGATGAAGAACAAACTAGCTGGCTTGGGTTGTGTGAAGCATTTTCTAAATGTAAAATTAATCAGTTTATCCAACAAAGTTTCATTAAAAAAAAAAAAAAAAAAAAACTACTTAAAAACTTTAATAATTAACTAGTGATAATTTAGGATGTGTAGCAAGTGTCCACAAATGACAGCCACTCACTGTGTAAGTTCTTTTTCTTCCTACGAATCACAATGTTTAAGCAGTAAGCCCCTTTTCAGGCCTTTGTGGTGCTTATGCACCTACCATTCATGTAAAGGAAGCTGTGAGAGCTGAGAGAACCATGTATAAAATCTTGTATACTGTATCTGCTCCACCAAAGCACCACTTAGGAATCCCTGTAAGTCTTTATCCTGTGTTTGCTCAGTCCACAGCCCTCCTGTTCTTCCATATGATACATCTTGTTGAGAGCTTCTTTAGTGGCATTTTTAATACTGTTCCCCTTCTTTCTTTGCTTTTCAAAGAAAAAACACATTGGATGATTAGATGATTAACGATCAGAAGTCAGTTCACACTCAGCCATTTTCCAGAATCAAACTAGCCACCAGTTCAGGGATAGGATGCAATACTGTAGCCATGGGTAGGTGCCCTCCTGCCGGTATCTGCAGCTGTGTCCTCTTCTTCAGAGGAAATTGTGTCAGAGTCACTGTGCTCATTTGTGTTTATCAGCCACGTGCTGAAGAACGTGCAATTCTCCTCATACATTATACCTTAACCTTTCATAATAAACACCACGGCTTTCCTGGCAAAACAGAAAGCAGTTTTCTATTTACTGATTAATCTTTTCTGTACTTTTACCTCTGAAGTAATCTATAACACACCTGTATGTATGATTCTCTTAAATTTATCTCTGGATAAAGTGAAATCCCTTGCAGCCTTTAAGTGCCTTTGGATACAGTAGGAAACCATTAAATAAACAGAATCTTTTCTAATACGTATTAATTCCCCTTTTCCAAAACACCACAAGCATGCAGTAATGCTTATTTTAAGTGGCTCCTCTGTTGGGTATTTTGGGGATACTGTGACCTCTCTCTATCTTGTTCCTTCTTCATCATGATTCTTTATCCTACCCACAGCAATACCAATAGAAACTTCTGCATTATCAGTCATGTGAAACACCATTCCTGCCAACTCACTGTGCTGCGCACTGAGTAAGAATATCTTGCCATATCTCGTGAGCAAGTTATCTAAATATAGACGTGGGGCTTTTTGATTTGACACATAAAATGAAGGAATCATTAGTTTGCCTTGGAATGAGCAGCTTATGGGATGATGCGTATATGTTGTGCTGTATTTTCCTATTGCAATAGTAAAATACTAATGCAATAAAACATGCTGGTCCTAGGAAGACATACAGCAGGACAAACTGTCAAAACTTAAGAATTGCCACCAGTCTATTACCACTGGAAAAATAAATCCTAATCGGCATAAAAACCACTTATAGTCTTCAACAGATGATCAAGACTAGTTCAAAACCCTAGCTTGTCTTATTATAGAAGCTTCTAATACACCTGGGGCTTCACTTTCAGACACTGTTAATTTGGACCCTGCATACGGTACTATAGCCTGAAGTCACAATTAACATTTCAGTCTCAGTTTCCAATTCCTTTAGAAGGCAAATAGTATTTTAAGGTTGACTGAGATCACTCAGAAAGAGTCTCTGCCATGGAATGCTCCAACATTACGTATTTTATAGTATACTGGAATTACTTCAAGTGTTAGCATCACCATAACTACTAAAAAGCAAGTTTCCACAGCCCCAAAGTATTTGCTAAAATAGATTCATCCACGCTACTGCTTTACACACATTTCCTTCTGATCTTCATTATTTTTAGAGCTTTTTCCTACTCTCAGTAATAAAAATATGCAGGAATGCTGAATGAACAGAACCTTGCACACAACACTCTGCTAAACTTCATTTCTTATCCTTTTGTTGTTTTAAAAGGAGTTTCTGTTATACTCTGCTTTATCCTTCCGTCTCTTCCTCCAGTATTTTATTGTGGGGTTTTTGTGGGTGTTCTTGTTTGTTTGCTTATTTTTAAAGTAAGCCTTCAACACGCAGGCAGAATTATACAAACTGAAGTTCCTACTCGACTAAAAAATACACACCAGAACTTCAGAGAGCAACTACACATGTCCTATTATAATATTTAATCTTAAATCCTTTTTGTATCATTACAGCATTTCACAATCTTTTCACAGCTGCTTGCACCTCATTTTTCCCCAGAGAGGCAACAACTACTACTGGTGTTCATCCACCTTCAGTTTTTAATATCACCATTCCCTGCAATCAATTTTAGTAATTAAGGCATATTCAGCCGCTGTGTTTTTAAGACCTAAAAGAACACTTGTTCTCTGTGAAGGCAATAGCTGGTAAAACTTGTATTTTCTTTCATAGCCCCTCATACTTCTAATAGCTGTAAACATGCCTCTCATTAACTGACTTCCTCCATGAACCATAGTTGTACACTTCTAGGAAAATGCAAGCATAAAAGACTTAAAGCAACAAAATGTTCTATGGTATCTTTCCTGTTTGGATCTATCTAAATTCAGAATCTCTTTCGAGGAATGACTGTAAATATAGAACTCAAGCTAATATCCCAAAACATTTTAAGAAGCAATTTCCTGATTTGGGTGCTCAAACAACAAAAAGTAAAATTATTGCTTGGTTAATAATAGCTTCATTTTCTTTAGAAAATTTCTTTTGCTTTTATTTAATGCTTCTTTTTAAAGACCGTCTGGTGTCTTTATTATTTAATTACTACAGGTTTTTGGAAAAAAGAAAATCCATCCTAGAAAGCAAGCATACTTGCCAAAGCACTAAGATAATAAGGGATACCAACCAAGATCATGAGTGAGCTTCTATGGAAGGTTTATGAAAAAAATATAATATCAATTATTACACTTTTAGGGTGAGTTACATTTTGCTGCAATACCTCCCCCTCCACAACCATCCTGAAGAAGCCAACACCAGCACATTTCCTTTCACAAGCCAGTCCAGAAAGCACAAAGATGAACTTCATATCCCTCCAGATGCACCTGGAGCCTAATCCATCATAAATTCATGACTGCCATCTGAACTTCACATTCTCTGAACAATGGTGACTGTCTACCATTAGAGCTAAAAAATTCCTCCCCTCATTGTCATCTTCATGTCCCCCTGCTTTTCATTTCTCCTTTGGGCATATCAGACCATGAAGCAGCAAATGAGGATGAAATGCAACCTAGGCCAGGGGGGTTACTTATCTGAATTACTCCTACAGCATCAGTACCTCTCCGCTTTAATGACAGACTCGCAGATGAGAAAAGCTGAAGCTGAGATCACATCTCTCTTCTCCAGGTGCAGCGGGCAGTGTGAGAAGGGCTGGTGGGTGCTGCTGTGTCTCTTGCTTTGCTGACTTGGCTGCCAGCACTGGAGACTGGTTGCCTTATTGCAGCCAAGCCACTTGGGCTTTGACTTCTCTGCCAAAAATGGTGCTTTTTCACAGCAAGAAAGCAAGATAGCAAGGTACCCTCTCAAATACGATTTTTCACAATAGTGCTAACGTTACACCATTCATTCTCCTGCAGTAAGAAGTCAATTACATTAATAAGTTCTCCATATTATTAGGACTAAAACCAAGTAAAAAAGGCAACCAGACATGAATTTTTATTGGTGCAATCCTAAGGAACATGACAATTAATTTTGATCTTCTTTTTATTTATGTTCTTTAAGACTGCCTACACAGATCATGCCTGTGAGATTCATTAGTTCCTTCTGCAAGAGATCCTTCCATAGGTGGCATGGCAAGGAATAAAACAGACCTCTACAATGGTCTTTAAAATAAAAAGAAGCACAAAACAAGGGGCAAACAAACTAGACCAATGAATCCACAGTTATTTGCATCAGTTAGAACTCTTTTGCTATATTCTCTCCAGGCTGGTTAGGGAATTTTAAGGATTCAATTACAAACATAAACACTCCTCAAGCATCACGGCTAGAAAACAGAAATGACCAGCATCCAGCTGAGCAACTACCATCAAAAATATTTTGTGCACTCCAGGTTCCTTTTTCAAATTGCAATTTAAAGACTTCAAGAGTTGAAACAATTATTTTAAACAATATCATATGCACTGTATGCACACATTAGTATCTGCTTTTTTATAGAAAGCCAGGATCCCTTGATGACAGTGATACACTACCAAAAGAAAAGGTCAATACAATCTGTTTGAAGGAGATTTTCATTCAGAGCTGCTTGCTCTTCGAAAGCTGTCTACTGCCTCCTGGGCAATAGGCTGGCTGCTGAGAGAGGCCATGTGGGAATGCCAGGAGTTTGCTCTTGCCAGGAAAAACACCAAGAACTACCCTCTTTGTCCCAGTCCTTTACCTCTGGCACTCACTGGTTACACCTCGGACTTCTGGGCAAGGAGGATATCAGAAACACCACAAGAGCTGCCACCACATTTAGCTTGTCAGGTCACGCCACTGGCAGCTCCTTCTATACTCAGCTGATCATGATGCAAACTTCTACACCTGACTCGCTTGAACCAAGTTATCCCAGTGTTTGCAGCCAGCAGCATTCAGTTTAGCATTTGTTATCCTCAGGTCAAGACAGCACTTACTTCTTTCCTCAACAAGAGGAAA
>VZTX01024738.1:313998-335894 GCA_013400915.1 Pardalotus punctatus
ATTAAAAAAAAAAAAAAAAAAAAAAAAAGCACATTTGTCATATGTGCTTCACATTTACAAAAAAGGTACAAAATTTATTAAGTAATCCATTCTGTCAGTCACCCTACTTCAGGCGCACTATGATCAATGCAGTCATGCCCATACTTTCATGACACAATTTTAAAAAGCACCATTTAAAAAAGGTGCAAACAGATCTCAAATTATCTCCTTATTTAGCTTTCATTTGCAAACACGAGCTCCTGAGGCCAGAGGCACCCAAGCATGGCTCACCACAGGCAGCCTTCCATGCTCACAGAAGTCATCTTGAGTGAGACCGTTTGTTGACAATTCCTCAGTTCCTTGGACAGTTCAACATAAACACACATGCATGCTTCAGATGTTTCCAGACTCACCACAGCAAAGCCACATTAAAAAAGAAAAGGATAAAAAAGAAAGAGGTTACAGTTTAAAAGTCTGCAAGAAAACTGGTGCACACAGTGGGAGAGCTCAGCTCACAAACAACGTGGCACAGCTGATATTGTGACAAGCAGGACAGACACTCAGATTGACAAATAATCATGAATCCCAACCAAGAACATGAGTGAGCTTCTATGGAAGGTTTATGAAAATATATAATGGGGCTACTGATCAGCAAGAATATTAAAGGCATCAATTATTGCATTTTTTGGGTGAGTTACATTTTGCTGCAATACCTCCCCCTCCACAACCATCCTGAAGAAGCCAACACCAGCACATTTCCTTTCACAAGCCAGTCCAGAAAGCACAAAGATGAACTTCATATCCCTCCAGATGCACCTGGAGCCTAATCCATCATAAATTCATGACTGCCATCTGAACTTCACATTCTCTGAACAATGGTGACTGTCTACCATTAGAGCTAAAAAATTCCTCCCCTCATTGTCATCTTCATGTCCCCCTGCTTTTCATTTCTCCTTTGGGCATATTGGACCGTGAAGCAGAAACTGAGGATGAAATGAAACCCAGGCCAAGCATCCTACTTATATTACCCACACTAGCAAAGGTGCCAAAAGGAGATGATGCCAATGTAGCAGAACATAATTCAAGAAGATACAGTGGGACAATCTTGAGCACTGGTACTGGAAAGTGAAATACTGCAGCAAAACCTAGGGATTTAAACTCTTGCTTGGAAGCCTGTGAAGGGAAAGGGGTCCTTGCCTTGGTGCTTCCCATCACCACCAAAAGCTGTGAGGGATTACCTGTCTCCCAGGGTAGGTAAAGAGAATTTACAGTCACGAGCATACTTTACAGCATGATTTTAGAAAGGATGGTTCAAAAAATGCACAAACAGCTCTCAAATTATCTCCTTTCAGAGATTTACAGCAGAATTTACAGCTTTTTGCCTTCCCCTATCATTAATTCTTGTTTCATAAGGAGAGCTGCAATGCTCAAGGACAAGACCTTTGGAAAAAACTCCTGGCAAGCACACTATAAAAAAGGGACCAGCAAAATATGGCAGTCATTCACAATCAAGACCTCTTATTCTAACTTCTCTCCATTCACAAAACAGACCCTAGTGGGATAAAGTAGATTGGGAAAGGGTAGCAGGATCAGAAGAAAAAGAACACTTTGTCTTCCAGTCACACACAAAAAAAGGAAAAGCCACAACAGAACTCCAGCACACACTAAATAGGCTTCTGGAAAACTAATATAATTGTGACAAAAAATGTCAAAACAAATGTATCAAATAGGAAAGGGAAAACTTAGACCAAGTGAGAGCAAAGCTTCCTATTAATACCCATTTCAAATAAAATTGACCTTACCCTCCAGGGCTACTGTGACATTTCAATGCATAGCTTCTTTTGCTCACTAAAATCAGAGTTAATGCAAGGCCCTACCCAATATCTTCTGTATTGACTCAGCATTAGTTTTATGATTTCTGAGTGACTCTATCCCTGAAATCAAGGCTCCAATATCTCTCTTCAAACAGTTGCTCACTCAATTTAAAAATAACTCACATCCTATTGCACTCAGGTTTTTTTACATATCAGATATTGAGAAGATGACAAACGAGAGCAGAGTAACAGATTACTCAAAAGGTAGTGACTTAGATCTGAAGTTAAAATGGAGTGGCTTAGGTCCTAAACACACAACTCTGCATGCATGGGAGCTGATGTAGTTTCCTGGATAGTATGTCAGAAATGAGGATAAAATAGTTTGGTTAAGAGTAACAGACTAGGAATAATGAAAACTCAGCTGCTTGTGCAATTAGACTTGCACTATCTCTTCCTCTAATCTTTTGCACAAATGAGAAGAATGGGATTTAGACACTCTTTCTAGATTTTTCAGCTCATCTAAAAAGCTATACAGAACAGCCCACCCTCATGAACACCATTGGGAAAAACCACCACCACCACCAACAGCAATCTAGTGAATTCTGAGCAGTTGAAATCACTGAGCCCTAAGGCTCAGGTTGTAGCTATCAAAATGGTAGGTTTGGTAAAAGCTCCTTTTATGTATTTACATGCATCTTAAAGATTTCTTTAGTCCACTTCTGCTTGAGTAGAACAGTTTTCCATAAGCACAAAGATATTTTTTTTAAAAATTAAAACTCATATGAACTTAATATTTCTAAATGAAACTTACTGGATTCTAGCACCTAAAATAAAACTAGCATTTCCTAACCTAAATTTTGTCTAGTGCATTGAAACCACATAGCTGCACACTTTTGTAAGTCTGTTCATTGAAACATCTTTAACTAGGTGAGATATAAATGCCAGGTAAACGCAGCGTATTAATATCACCGTTGGCACTTAAATGAAAAACAAAATTATTAATATTTTGATTTCTATCTTTGCACATTTATTTTGCCACTCAAAAATCTTACTGTTTTACACATGCCATTACATTAGAATGCAGTTGGAATATCACTGTGCCACAGAGCTCCACAAGCACATTTCCTGAGCTGATGCTGAAAATAGGAACAGGAAAAGGCTGCTGTTGAGAATATAAATGGGTCTTTCATCAATTCTCATATCACATTTGACTCTCCATTCTACATCTGATGTATTCTCTAGAGCTACATTTTGTTAATTTATAGAATGGTTGGCAAAAGGAGACAGAGCGCACATGTTGGATGTGGGGGAGAAAGGCCAACACTGGTGACAAATATGCAGCGTTAACTTAGCTTCCTCCACCTTTAGGAAAAGGAAATGCATATGAAGAATGCCAAAATTAGGAAAAACACAAACATGGAATAAAAGAGGAAAGAAAAATGATGAAACATTGGAGATTAATCTACAAAAGTGCATGACAGCTGAGTTCCCATTACCCACACTAGCCCCAGGGGGGATAGGAAGGAGCCCTAGGGACGCAGCAGCTTTATGCACTGCTTTGCTTACTTCAGGCTCCCGCACATCACACTAAGCCACCCTCCCGCTGAAGCCAAGAGCCAACACACTGAGCTGAGGAAACGTCACCGGAAGGACAAGGACATCCTTGTATTGTACCGGGGGAGCAATGGGAACGGTAGTTAGGGCATTTTTGCTATCTGTGGTTTGCCTTTCTTCAGCGAGAAACAAAGGATAGCACAGTTTACCCTCAAAATGGCTCTTTTAACGCACACGGGCTGCATTTGCATCAAGGTTAATAGGATGCAATTTTCTAGACGGCACAAGACAGTAAGCAAAGCAGCCACCAAACCTTTTGGAGAGTGGGCGAGGATTCACCCAGCAGCCGGGCAGCACCCGCAGCAGCACCTGTCTCATCACCACTGCCACCATTTCACCGCCTCTCACACTCACGAGCACACCCAGCCCTAACAAGGTAAAGTAAACAGATAACGTGGAGAATTGAAACCACATCTGTTTTTATGTAGTGCTTGTAACACCACCTGATAAATTACAAGTCTCATTATTGCACCTCCAACTCTGTCAAAGTTTGCCTACCTGCTCTGGCCATGCCAGCCTGTTTCACCCACCTCCTTTTACCAAAATCAAGAGGGAGCCCTTGAAAAGAAGGGTGAAACAAATATCAAAGACAAAAATCCTTTTTCATTACCACCTAGGAGATCATCACAATTATTTTCATTTCATAAGATGTTTCAAATCTTTTCATGACTGGACTGTATACCAGAATAACAGTATTGGAAAAATGTAGTTCTCCAACTCCTTTCTGTCCCTCATTAAAAATGGCGAAGATCAGACCTCAGAATCTCTCCCACTGTCAAAACAGATTAAATCAGCACATCTCAAAAACATATTTGCAGAAAAATATGTTAGGATTCTAATAAAATTCCTATTAATTCTGATTTTTAAAAAGTTAGAAGGGGGGGGAGAATATCAGCATAGTTTGCTTTAGAAGATTTGAGTATTTTTCCAGAGTGCCTATTTTCTTCTTATAGTATATGCATTTTATTTCAGGTTGTATAGCAGACTGAACTGTAAAGCTGTACAACTACAAGCCACTTCAATGCTAAGGAAAACTTCTCTTACCGGAAAAGCAGACCATGGAGACATTGACTCATATAAAGTTTCTTGGAAAGAAAAAAAAGAAAACCCAAAACCCAAAATAAAAGAAAACCCAAAGTCCATACGCTCTCCTGAGTAAAAAAATTCACTGCAAGTCTTTGCATGTAGTTTGACATGCTACCCTAGCAGCACAAAATAATTAACTTGAAACTACAAAATAAAGTAATTCCAGACCCAAGGTTCCCAGTGCCTGCATTCCTCCCAAAGTCTTTATGTCAAACATCATTATTCCCAAGGAACTGTACTACTACCACTTCTCACCAACATTTCCATGCCTCCCTGATTTGACTTTGATTAGACACACCTAACAATCACAGAACTTGTTTCTTCATGGTCTTACAGACCAAAAAGTGAGAAGTCAGCAAAATGGCTTATTCCTTATTTCTGATAGCCAAGAATTGCTTTGTCCGTTCCGGTCCATTCCCAGCTCGGGGGCTGGGACTGCCAGCGAGGCTCTGCAGGGAGCCTTGCGGGCCCTGGGAGCTGAGACCGGAGCCATCGGACTCCCTCTTACTGAGAAGCCTCCGAGCCGGCAGGAGCCTCCCAGCCGCACCACCACGGGTACGTGAGAAAGGGAGGGAGAGGAAAAGAAAGGCAGCCTCAAGGAAGCAGAGCACAAAAAGAAAGCCAGCGATAACACATGACCAAGGATAATGAAGCCCGATAGGAAACCTAAATAGCCTATTATCAAAGCTGTTTCATTAAAACCCGATGGACAATTGCAGAGAAAGAATTTTATGTACAACTAAGGGTGGCAGAAGCCAGCTAGACACACAAGGGGAGATTGGAAGACAAGACTGCTGATGCAGAAGGAAGAACCAACCTTCTTCAGATCAGAAAATAATCCATTATAATCTTTGACAAACAGATGAAATTAAAAAAAAAAATCTACATGCTTGGCCTTGACTTATCAGGAAATTATATCCTTAAAAATTTCAATAAAAAGAAGACACGGGTTTTAATGTTTAACACCTCCAATACCTAAAACGTATTTTGTGCATTCAAATCCCAGCATAAGGGTTTGAACCTCCAGTATACTAAATGCTATTTAGATTTTGCAGACTTTCATTAATTTAGTGTTTCTGGATGGGAATTCTGCAACTGCAAAAAAACCAAACCAAAAGAACAAACCCCAAACAAACCCCAAAACCCTCACCACCACATTTATCTGGTGCAGTACTCCTCACCAGAAGCATGTTTCAACCCTAACAAAGTTCAGTACATCAAAGAGGAGTATGTATCAAAGAAAAGTGCTTAACCATGCAGATTTCTATATGAAATTCAATATTCCATGAAGGCTTTCATGGACACTTAATTGACCTCTGGGGACTCAGTCACCAAAGCAGAATTTAGTATGGAAAACAAAACTTATATTTTGCATTAGCATGCTCATTTCTGGAAAACCTATGGATTATTCTAAATCAGCAGGTGAGGGGAAAATACAAAGTAAAATTTAATTAAGCCCACATTGACATCATAAAGTATTGTTGTCACCTGGCACTCCCCCCACCCCAGGCCTTTCCAAAGAAATATCCTAGCTGGAAATACAATGACACATTTGTAAATCAATTAGCAGTCATGTACATTTGCAACATCTTGAAGGAACACTGTCAGAAGTAGCCAGTAAAGGCAGTATGCTGCTCCCAGAAGGCTGAAGGAGCAGACTCACTCAACCTGAAATACAATGCTTTTACCTAGAACAATGTAACAAATACCAAAAGGAAGGCCAAAAGATCAAAAAAAGTTTAAGTTTTTGTTTTCTGCAGCATGACAGATGTTCCAAGGTACATTAATTGTTCCTTTGCAACGTTACTGCAGCATGACAGATGTTCCAAGGTACATTAATTGTTCCTTTGCAACGTTACATTACTGGGCAAATATACACTCAATGTTACTTTTAGATCTAAGGAAGATTTTGCTGTCCTCAGAATAAAGGTTTGACATTAAAAATATGATAACTAATGCATAAATATTTCTTTCATTAGGAATTTTCATAAGAATGGTATTACTTTGAAACAGCCATTACAACTAGTAGTTTCGGACAATACTAAATTAATTGTGGCTGTACTAGTATCACTGACTTTTCACCTCACTTTTCAGGTCTGAGCCATTGTTTTCTCAAAAAAAAAAAAAAAAAAAAAAAAAAAAACCCACCCCAAAACAACAAGCAAAACCAACAAAACCCCAAGCAAAACAAACCCCCAAAACAAACAAACCAACCAAAAATCCCAAACAAATTTAAAAAAAACCACACAAAACCCACCAAACTTGGAGAGCTGCATTTCCTGTTGTTATCTGCGACTGGGTAATAATATTTAAAACTTCTTAACAGCACATTTTATATCTCACAGCATCTAGTCTTCACTCACTTTGTTTATAGTCCTCATAAAAACACATTCATCTAAATTACCCATTTTAAATTGGCAAACAGGTAGGCTAGACGAAAATAAACCATCCTTAAACACCATATCAAAAGACTTATTTTTTGTATAGTGGAAACAAAACATAGATTATCTGCTCCCAAGGTACTGACATTACTTACTTTATTGACAATATTCCCCTGAAAAACTTAACAAAACCCAAATGCATTCTGTCTCCCACAGCAGCACCTGCTCCACCTCAACGGTTCACATACTGGATCAGGATCTTGACTCTCTTCCTTTCGAAGCCAAACCTTCTCTTTTCAGTAGAAAGAAGGTTGACATCAAATAACTCAGAAATGAAGCTCTGACAATTGACACCTACCATTAACTACCCAGGCCTGCCATTTGCACTTAATTCCTTGTGTGAAAGCTCAAGCAAACAAAACATACCTGAATTAAATAAGACATGCAAAGTTCAGATAAAAGTGTTAAAAACTATTACCATTCCCCATTAAAGCATACTGGTTTCACCAGATGGGATTGTGAGGAAGTTTCTCACAAACCACCAAAGCACTGGGTACATTATCAAAATTTTATTTCTTCCTCCAGAAAATGTAGCATGAGGTAAAGAAATCATTGAACTCTTCTGATAATGGCAAGATTGGCATTCAGACTTAATATTGAATAAGTGCTATTATGACTAGAAGTGCAGACAATCGCTTTGAGTTTCTCAGAAGAACAATCTCATTTGTACATTGGCTTTAATCATACCATAATGTGCTTTGAGATCCCCATTAGCACTGCATTACAGGAATCTGTGTGCCATGATCTACTAAAAAGATCTGAGTGCATGTTCTGACAGGCTGGGGAAAACGTGAGAGGCAATTATTTCAATAACAACAGCACCACTGTTTCTCTAACTGGTTTTATAATACTGCCTGGCCCAGGAAATGATAAAAAGCTCTTACAGAACTATGCAGAAAGGGTAAGACAACATTGATAAGGAAGCTTCAAAGGATTTGAGATTACACTGGATGGGAAAACTGGAGAAGCTGCCTGCCCAGCCCTTATGGGCGAGGACCCTTACACCTCCCAAGGCAGAGCCAAAATGAATATTCATCCCTGCCCTCCCAGCAGCACTGATCTATGTCAAGAGACTACAGTACTGTCGTGTCCCCTTTTCTTCCCAGGGATTTCTTTGTTCTCTGAAATCTGTTGAAGTAACTGCATAGATTACTTACATAGTTTCTGACTATTTAATCTGGTTTAAAATAAACACATAAATGGCTCTGGTTATGGTTTGCTAAGTTTGCTTAAAGAAAAACACAACACAAACCCAGTTGTGCTGAAAACATCCAACTTGGGGAGCAGCTTCAGGTGTAGATGTGCCAGAGAGACCACTTAAACCCTTATATCACCATGGGCACTAGGGAAGGTTTGTGTGGACAGGGAATAACTACAGATCTCACACACATAGCCAGATAAGATAACTACAGAATTTCACTTAAGGAGCAACTGCAATCTCACATCTACCATGCTTCATACAGCAAAATTATCCTTTTCCTAAAGCAGACAGATATTCACTTGGATTCAGAACAAAACAACACAAACCAAACAAGTCACATAAACACATGAAATACATCCTTATGTAAGTTTGGTCTCACCCTTCTTAGGTACACCAAACTGAGGGAATACCAAGAGAGTATGGTCAAAATCCCTGAAAGATACTCAAAGATTAGACTTAAACAAAAAGCATACACTCTGTCAGGAACTTAAAGTATATAAAAGACAAAACTAAGAAACATCCTGCTGTAAACTATAAAAATACTCAATAATCACTTCAATAAATGTGCCAGTACCTAGCCCTGGTAACTAGAAAATAACTAGAAATCCTACTTTCCATGATAAGGTTTCATGCTTTCCAACAAACAGACCCATGCTGATAATATTAGCTATAAAACCATTAACACAGGATGCCTCTTAAAATATTTGTCTCTTCCTATATAAGAGAACACTCTCCCTTAAAGAATGACCAGCTCCCAGATTCTTTGGAGCATATGTTTGCTATACACACATCCAAAAAGAAACAAAGCTCAGTCACATTTAACTTTGTTTTTCACTGAGAGTTACTATCTAGAAGCTAATTCGTTTACTCTTGTCATTATGTACAGGTTCTCAGCAGTGTGAAGAAGGTTGCTGGAGCCTCCTTTGCCAGAGGCTTTGAAATATACAGCTGAATATTTCATTCAAATAATTACTGCTGGGTTGAGATAAATCTTTAGGATCTGTAAGACAAACTGATTAGCTGAAGAATGATACCACATTGGGCCAAGGCAATGCTTTACCTGTTACCACACTGACAGACACACTACGAGGTGCTATTTAGAGAGAACATAGGAGTTTGGCCACTCTCTGTGGCTCATTTCTCTTCTCAGCATCCAGTCACAGTAATAAAAAAAAATTAGAAGACCTGTTCCAGCCTATTCCATTTAGCTTCTGTTTTGGACATAGAATCACTAAGGCTGGAAAATACATCAAAGATCATTCAGGCCAACTGTTAAGCCAGCACTGCCATGTTTACCACTAAAACAAGTCCCCAAGTGTCACAGGTAGAGATTTCTTGAACAATTCCAGGGACAGTGATTGCACCACTTCCCTAGGTAGCCTATTCCAATGCCTGACCACCCACCCTTTCAGTGAATAAATTTTTCCTAATATCCAATCTAAACCTCCCTGGTGTAAATGGAGGCCGTTTCCTCATGTCTATGAGCCTGTCCAACCCCTTTTTGCCTCTGCTGATATTATCTGTCTCCACCACCTGCTGAGCTAAAGAAACACAGCAGCAAGCTGCACCATCACACCAATATTCTATGAGTCACACAGAAATTGTGCACCGCTACCACCTTTGCTGGGAGCACAGGCACATACAGAAAATTCACTGTATTTAAGGAGAGGCAACAGCTTCTGTTATACCCAAAAAAGCTTTCCAGGCCTGCTGAAGAATTTGCATACCTAAAAGCTTGTCTGCTTTTCCCAACTCTTATCAACTGATCTAAAAATATACTCATTCCCCCTACAAACCTAGCAACTATGCACTCTATGGATAGTTATTCCAGTTCATCGTGAGACTGGTAAGGTTCATTCCTCCCCATTGAAGTATTCTTGGATACAAATACATGACTGTATCTGATTTGCTTTAATTAAACCTGGAAAAGTTTCCCGAATTTTGAGGAATATATGAGGAATAACCAGCTTACTTTTCCTCTTGACTCATTGCCAAGTGCAAGCAGTTTTCAAAACAACAAAAGCATACAGGAAGATATACAGGAACCACTGTCCTACCGACATTTAACATATGGGGTATAGCCTCTCAAGTCATCATTTAAACATATTTACAACCAACAGAATTACAGTGCACCTGTTTAACTTCCCTTTTCTCTTTAATTTACCTGTCAAGTCTCCAAAACCTGCTTGTAGCTTCACAAGGCTTCTCAATCTCATAGAAGTCAGTGCTCTGGTCTTCCACGCTGCTGGAGTTCTGCCATTCAGAGCAGAGGTTTCTCCTAGCACCCATAGCAAAAGGCAAGTTCTCATACTCGGGTATTTCCTCATAGTAACGCACATTCTCATACTCTGGAGCACAAGTGCTGGTTACAGAATTCAAATGCATTTGGGACAAATTCTCTCCCAAAAGTACATGTCTATCTAAAGACTCCAGCCTTTGGTTATTTCGCATCTCAGGTTGACTTCTGTTTCTCTGCCTCTTCTTCTGTAATGCCGGACTACTTATTTCTATGGAATGTGCCTTGGCAGATTTAGCTTTCCTTTCATTGCCTACAGACCCTATATTCCTGTTGTTATTTCCATACCCATCCCCATTGGAAAGGTTGGCAATAGCACTCTCCACTGACTGGCTGCCTTTAGACAGAAATTTTTGAAAGTCACTTTTCTTTAAGCAAACTGACAGTTTCATGTTCAGAAGCTTTTTCAAGCTGTTTTTCTTCTGATGGTCTTTGCAGGGCTTGTCTGTCCTGTCCATGTCCACAGCAGAAAGAGATTTGGCCCTAGGCTTCATCACAACAGTCAAGTGGCTGAAGCTGGTAGCAGTTTTTAATGATTCAGAATTTCCTGAAAACGGAAGAATAGGATGAGGTAACTTCCAGACAGGTTTTTCAGAAGTACGTTTGGGTATGTCACATGAGGAAAGTGCATCCTGCTCCTTAGCTCGTGGATGTGCAAAGTGAGACCCTTCTAGAAGGCTGTTCGATTTGTCCTCACTGGAGTTGTAAGAACTTTTGTCCACAAGCTCTGCTGATGCAGCTTTTTTCAGCAGGCCAGCAGCTGGAAGACCGTGCCTCTGTGGTTTCCTAGGAACAACTTTTGGAGAACTCTCATCCTTAATTTTAACTTCTTTATCTTCCAAGTTTTGTTGGGAAACATGAAGGCAGTTGGAAGCAGATGAGTGCTGACTGCTAGTCAATTTGAGCTGCTTTGGCAAACTCATGGACAAGGTATCGCACCTGACAAAGTTAGTCCTCTTGTCCACAGCATCCAGCATAGTGGTGTCATCTGTTATCTCATCCATGGAGTTATCGTCTGTATTTAAGGAAGATTCAACACTTCCCACCAAATCAGGACTTCTGTGTGACAACTGAGGCGAAAGATTTTGTGAAGCTGACTCTTTCACAGCAGATTCCTTTACCTGAGGCATTTTTTCTGCATTGTTCTGAGTTACCTCACATTTTTCAGGATGAAACACTTCTGCAGTACTGTTATAACAAACACTTTGACCAAGGACATTAATTTTTGCTGGCTTTTTTAAGCTTTGGTCCACAACCCCACAAGAATCTTTCCCCGAATTAGATGGCTCCTTTGTTCCTTCTCCTGTGGTATCTATGCCATCCTGACGGACTAGACATGCAGCTCGTGGCTTTCTTGGCTTAGGGATGGGAAGCACTTTGGAGCTCAGGACTGAACATGTTTCAGGGGAGGTTTTATCAGTCTCTGCTTTCATCCCTATTTCACCTGAAAACATCCTATTGCTACTTAAATTTTCATTCTCTGAGATTTCCTTGTCCAATGGGGAAGAACAACAGTGATCATTTTCAGTCAAACTAGGACAAATTTGAGACATCTGAAACTCATCAGCAAAAATCTTACCATCAGCATTTTGTTTCTTCCCTTTAGCTACCACAGAAGATGATGAAGACTGTACAAGTTCCATAAATTCTATTTTAACGTCATTCTTGGAACTGCTGCCATTCCCTTTGTCAAGTTTGTCTGCGTATCTGTGCCTCACAGGACTGCTGTTAGGAAACACACCATGAGTTAGGACATCCTTAAGTTTCTCTTCCAAAATACTGGCTTTCAAAACCACTTGACTTCTGCTTCCCAGTTTTTCATTGTGACTATCCCCCAGAGACAGTGTATTTCTTTCACCGAGTTTGATGTTCTCTAAGGTGTCAAAGTGCTCAAGAATGATCTGAGTTTTACAGGTGTTCTCTCCATTTCCAAGTTTATGAAGGCATTCAAATTTGCAAGGTGACACAGGTAGAATATATGCTGTGTTTCCAGTACTCCCTTCTGAGGTTTCATTTTTATAGTTCAAATGGTCTAGGGTTTGAGAAGAATCTTCCCTGTGCTCCTCAAAGCTTTTTGTGCTTTTTGGTGTGGATGATGGAGGTTTAACTTCTGGAATGGAGGAGCTCTTGAGAACCTTTGGTTTCGGTGCAATTGCTGGCTTGGTTTTCCTTGCTGCTTGTATCCCACCAGAAAGTACAATATCAGGCTTCGGTGCAACAGGTGGAGGCGTTGCCTTGTGTCCTAGCACAAATTTTGGTTTGGGGGCCACCGGTGGCTTCTTAATTTCTAGGAATGATAGAAAACAAAGACTTTAGTCACCATTACACACAGAACAAATTCACCTGTAATGCAGTATTATTAGAAGTTTTGTAATGTTTAACTCGAGATCTCTAAGATCTCAATGTGTATACGGATACATTTTTCTCTTAAAAGCATGCCTCCCTTCCCTACCACCACTTTTTTACCAGTTGCCCTTCTTTGTTTTAATAGATACATCAAGGAGTGGTAGGGAAAATTTTCAAAGTCTTTTTGTAAACAGACAGTTTAACATAATATTAGTACATATACTCGAGCAGATACTGAAGTCTGATGCCAACAAAAGCAGAGTAGATTTGCCTGATTTTGCAGTTTTAACTGCAATACCATTTTAATATGGTGCAAGTTTGTTAAGTGCCACACATATAATAATCCATGAAGATAATGGAACAGCTAGACTAATGACCAGTTCAGTCCCTTTCCCCAACACCTTAAGAAATGTGTAACCTAAAGTTCCTCTTTCCCTTCCTCTCCTCTCCAAACGATACAGACATGAATTACTGTACCAGTTGCAAAACTGGCAAGTCACTACCAACAGTTCAGTTAGCCTGAGGTATGAAGTTCATGCAGTAATTTGTAGCAAGTCAGTACCTTTCTATTGTAAAACACTATTTCTGTGCCTCATATAAAATTACTCTTCCCAACATGTCTGACCTAGAAACAGTCACCACTATTATGAATTATGACCCACTTGGCACAGCAAGATGACAAACCCCAGGGAGAGTGAACAGCAGTCAGGAAGAGGAGCTCACGAGGAACTTTGAGATTGTGGAGTTTTGATCCTGTTGTTGGAGTGGTTTTGGGGGTTTTGTTTGCTTGTTTTGTGGTTGCTTTTTTTAAGGTATGCCTGAAACATTTGAATATTTCAGGAGATTATTTGTGACCAATTCATTTCCATATGCTACAATAATTTCAGATTTCTAAGTGCTGTGAGTGATTTTTGCTATGTGCAAACTGATTTATAAACAAGTTTTTCGTGCTGTTTATGTATCACCTCTGTTTTGATCAATATTTTGATATACTTTCGGTAAGTCATATACATGTTAAATAACACCTTCAAGAAAACACACTAGTTAATGTTTCACATGTAAATAGATAGGCCATCGATTTATTATTCCCTTTGAAATGTGGGTTTGGTGTTTGGTTGCGTTTTACCACCATTATTACTACAGATATGCAGCTATATCTTAATCTCTAGCCTAGAAATGAAAGAATGAAGTTTCAAAGTTTAGGTTTGTTTTAAGATGGTTTAAAAAAAAAAAAAAGCGCAGATGCTGTCAGTTGCAACTACTGCCTAAACAGCAAGCCACTGCTCTAAGCAGAGATCCAGAAACAATGTCTGTACTATAGAAACAATAAACACATGTTTTTCTAGGACATGAATCACTAAATGGTATCCAGACTGACTCTACTTACACCTAGAATGGCTACCTTGCTGATAGTATATTAACAAAGAGGTAAACCTGATGGCAGAGACAATTTAAAAGAAATATTGCAAGAGGGAATCCAGAATTTCTTTTGAAAGGTACAGCTCCTTATAGGCACTGACAACAGTGACCCAACTACCACCCACTGCCAAGGCTACACCACCTTTGCATCCCATCTAAAGGCAGGATTCCCACAGAGAAATGAGCCAACAATTTGCTAGGAAAAAATAAAATTAACCCTTTGGGGTAACTACTGATCCCAAACAGCAGAAGAGACTTGCAGACAAGTTAACTGCTAATTCAGCTGGAAAATGAAGCGAGGGCAATAAAGGAGACCGTATTCCATGGTAAAAAAAAAAAAAAAGAAATGGAAGAGATGCCCAGTTTGTCACAGCACACAACACAGCAGTAGACCCGGGCCATGTTCAGTAATACTTATTAAGTTATTAAAGTTCCCTAAAAACAGGAGAGAGGCAGATTTGGAGCCCTTCCTGATACCCAAGTGAGAGAAACAGATTGAAAAAGATACAGGAGATTAAACACTGGCTAGGTAAGCAATATCCTGTGGATTATTTTTCCCACTCACAAATTGAAGTCCATAAATCTTGGAAGTTTCTGTCTATAGTGGGACTGCCTACCATTTTGGATACAACCAAACTAGATTACTCTGCAGGGCTTTATAAACTAGTATTTATTAGGGAGCACACTCAGAAAGTTATGACAGGACATCATTACCTGAATATAAACTATTAAAAAAGTCCATGGTTTTATCAAACCTAAACCATAAAAATGTAAAGAAATGCAAAGAAAACAAAGCAGTTGTTTATAAGCCAATGGTGGAAACGTGGATAATGAACAGAGAAAAAAAATTCACTTCTGATAATAAGTGCAATTCAATATGATTTCTGAAGCCTACTAGAATTTTTCAAATTACTTCAATGTTAAAAAGCATTGAGACAGAAGAGACCAGTAAATTGTGTGGGATAATAAAGACACCACTGTCTGCTTTAAAGTGATTGCACATTTCATCTAGAGTAGATATGGGTCAATGTATTAACAGGCACATTACAGTCTCGGTATCAAGACAGATCTGCAGTCAACCGCTCCATCAGAAAGGAATGTGATGAAGAGCCCTTTCAAACATAAATGTGACGTGAGAGGAAAGACTCCAGGAAGGGGATGCATACCAGTAGTTTTCCTCAACAAAAAATCTATAAGTTTCTGAAAAATACAAGCAATGAACTACTTAGAAAAAAATTACAGCAGCTGACAAGGGTTAAAGTATAGTAGATTTATATTAAAAAAATAAAAATTAAAGTTCAGTTGCTTATAAACAAATTTAATTCTGTGTGTGTAGAACCAGTTCTACATAACAGTGCTCTAAAAGGGACAATTTCCCATCCAGAATAGAAAGAAAACTAAGTAGGAGGCAACTGTTATATATAAAGGTGTAAGGAATGACTGGAAGTCATATGAGAATGACTTTTTGTTAAATGGCAAGTATAAGCAAGCCTTTTTGGTGAAAAACAACAAATATAATCAAGGAAACGTTATAGAGCAAATGAATGTACGAGTAGTTAGTTTGGACAGTGGGCTTTTTCCTGGTGCCTTATGGAACTATTCACCTAAGGACAGAGATGGTTGGTTAGGCTTAGGAGAATAAAAACTGGAGAGAATTTGGAAGTCACTGAACATAGTTATTTTATGAGAGCTCCATGCAGGTCTGAAGCTAAGCAGTAAATAATCTGATAAGTATAAAAAGATGAAGGGAGCTGAAAATATTTCTGTGCATAGCACCTGCCAGACTGTTAGTGAAATGCTATGTCACCTTCTGGAAATCTCAAAATAACTACAGAAGTATCCAAGGTCTAAAACTTATGCTTCTAATCCCAAGGAAGCTCATTCTGGTTAATTTAACCAAGAATTTGAAAAGTAAGGTGGTAACAGAATACATACTTACGCACATGTGAAAGATTTTGATAACAGATGGCTCTTCAATTAAAAAGAAATAAAAATTTTAAAAAATCAAAACACCAAAACCCCTATGAGATTCCATAGCTGACTATTGAGGTTTGACAAGTTCAAACTAGAAATAAAGCTCTAAAATTATTACAAACCCCAAAGGATAATTAGCTACAGAAACATCTCGCCTAGTGTTGTGGGGAAGCCATAAATACAGGCAACTTAAACTCACATTCTGGCACATGTAGAATTTTCAGAGCAAACTTTGAACTGGACATTAGATTCTCTAGCTTGTCTTACTCAGAAGATCAGAGAATCACTAGGATTTTTCCCACTTCCCCCTCCAATCTTAACCCCTTTCTCAGAGAGAATCCCTGCATCCAGGGAATCCAGTAATAAATGCAAATCTAAGAGCAGAAATACAAAATTTTATTTGCATAAACAGATTAAATGTTTAGGAGCCAGAGAAACTGTCAAGGAGATATCCTCCAACTTGTCTGACTATGCAAAGGAAGAAATCCATAAAGTGACTAGCAATGCTGCCATCACTGACAGGAAATCTGCTGGTCACACAGGAACAGCCAACACTGTGCTCAGTGCTGAAGGAAAAAAGAAGGTGCTTAAAAATACCAACACCCAACCCTCTTAAAAAAAAAATTGATCTAAAAGAGCAGTATTTTTCTAACAATAAATAACGATTAGCACCACCTATGCAAATCAATGCACATGATCTTTGTCTGACTTCAGGTCACAGCACAGAAAACAGACATTTATCTCTCTGGTGAATTATGTCCTTCAGCATGCGGAGGAAAAAGCAACATCCATTCTCATCCTGCTGATCTCCTCTGTCACCAACACTTGTTATTGCTTGACTGGTAAGTGCTCCTGTTCTTCCTTTGATTTGTTTTAGAGGAGGATGAGAGCATCCTGAAGCAACTTCTACTCTCAATCCTTTGGCCCTAAAGCATTCCCCATTTCTGTTTTTCAGATGATAGGATTTGACAACTGAGGACCTCACTTAAAAAAAACTCATGTCTTCTCCTATGCACTATTGTGAGAATGAGCAGAAAAAGCCAGTAAGAGACTGCAATCTTAAGCATTATTATTACACAGCTTGAGATCCTTCTCAGATTTTTACCTCTTATTATCTTCCCTGTCCTGCACAGGAATAAGGAAAAGCAATATATGAAGATGAACTGAGGCAAAAAATCAAATAGCACTACCCCTTGTGCAATAAACCCTACTATTGCTAAAGGAATATTTTTCCCAGGTAATTTTTATGCCAATACCTTTAAGATCATGTTAGCAACTTCTATATTTAGGAACAACAAAAGAACAAAAAGTCAAGTTGACTTGCATCTGTCCATAAAAAATGGCCAAATGGTTCTGGACACTGTGAAGCTAACATAACTTGATATTCCCTTCCTTGCAATGCTTCACATGAACAGAGAGTCCCATAGGGCATCCTGAATGCCAGGAGCGGAGCATCTCAAGTCACCGAAGACGAACCCTGGGCAGGATTCTGCAACCCACCCTAAAGTAATGTCCTTTCCAAACCACAAAGGAATAGGAAGACAGAAAAACAATGAATCAATGTGGCATCAGATTCTGACAGCAGTTGAGCCTAAGCTTAAGGTCCAGGTACAATCAAATGACTTTGGGGTAAGCCAAGGTGTGAATTTAACAAATCAGCTACTTTATAGAAGCTGGTCATATGTATACTCTTATCTCACCAAACAGTATATAAGGCAGTTTATTCCTTTTCACCTATAAGGTAAAGTCTGTTTCATGCACTACTTCACAGATCTATTTCACACACACTAGGAAAAGGGCTTCAAACAGTTACCACTCAGCAGCTGGCCTAGAGCAAACATATGAATTGACTTTCTTGTGGCACCTTGTTTACATATGCACACTGTATTCTCAGATATAGGAAATCACATCTGGAGGCTATATATGAAAATAATACAATGCCGAGATGGCATCTACCAAGAGATTGATGTGCTGTATTTTCTTACATGAAGGAAGAGCTTGCTCCAACAGCCAATTTACTGACCCTGAGACTACTTCTGGCATAAAACACTACAACTCACAGATTCAAAACAAGAAAGCCAATCTGGTTTTTAAAGAACATGTAGGGAGAAAGATAATTACTGCTATGTTTGGGAGATGATGAGAGTTTACTGCCATAGCACTTAATACACTGCACAGAGAAACAGATAAAGTATTTTAAAACTCCTCCAGCAGCCTAAATTTAAAGGTTCATTACAAGACTTTTCAGGTCAATTATTTTTGTTTGCAGTTACAGAAATAAAGCTTCACTAGGTAAAAACCTCAAAAAAGTATTGTGAGATCATTAATTTATTTCCTGCAAATGTTTATTTATTTTCTCATTATGCAGAGGCTCTGATTTTCTCAGGTGCCACAATGCAAAAAAGAAACAAAAAAAAGGAACGAGTCATTACATCCCGGAAGATAACACACGTAGTTTTTAAAGTACAAGGGAAAACTGTGGTTTCCAAGCCACTATACTTTTAGAAAATACCCTAATTAAACTGCAAAGAGAAAATATCAATTTCAAAATCTTAGGTTGTTCACTGACTTGCTGAAATAAAACAGGAAAGTTAGTGTTAACTTCAGAGTAAGGACAAGAGATGAACAAACAACCTTTTAAGATTACATGCGGAAACAGAGCTGAGTAACTCTAATGAGACTTGACATATTTGAGGGTTAAAGGGACATGAAACCCTTTAGGCCTCATTTTTTTTTGTTTTTCCATCTTGGAAAGCAATGAAGTTTGATTGGAAAAGTCATGTTGATTTTGTTTATTCTGTTCCTGCTATATTTTTTCCATTTGAACTACATTTCTGACATTAAAATACATTTTTCTCATTGTTGTTGTCAATTCCAATTTCAAGCCTAAGCTATACATTCTGCCATATTAAATAAGCTCTATAGATTCACATATAAGGACTGTTTCTTCAGCAAGAAATAATAAATGTCAAACTCAGAAATCTGAGCTTTTGTTTTTTCCTTTTAAAGGAAAAGCACATGCTTGAAGCCAGCATAATACTTTCAGGCAGAAAATGAGTAAATGGACATTCACTGGCATCATATATATAGTGTGTATTTATAAATCTATCTCGTGCAGTACATGAGAAAGGAACAGCAGGAATATAGCTGTAAATGAAGATTGAAACCAACATATGGGTTGATCCCTACAAGAAGATAATATTTAAATTATGTTAGAGTATTTTTTTTAAAGTGCTATAGTTCCTTAGTTCCAACAATTCCAGATTTACATACACATTTTAAAACATGTAAGCAACAGCTGCGGCAGAACTCCATCACTGAATTACGTTCAGGTCCGCACTGAGATGTAACTGAAACAACTTTCTAGAAGAAATAGGAAAGATACCCAGCAAGAAACTGAATAGGCACTGCATTATTTAGAAAGGCAGAAGGTAAACAGGAGCAAGGTTAAGGCTGGGTTATCAATCTCAGACATTTTGCAACTTCTGTCCTTGGAGAGAAGCTGTGTTTGGCATTTCTCCTCATACCACAGTCCCCTCAAATAGCACAGTATCTCTCTTAGAGAGAGCCCTGCACATCAAGCACACATCTGCAAATGCTACTTTAAAAAACATTAAAGCAATACTGATAATGGTGTACCACATTGCTTTGTTCTAAAGGTACATTAAAAGTAGACACAAGAGAGACACTTAGGCCCTTAAAGTCAAACTGAAGGAAGGATTTCTAGCATTTCAAGTTCCACCTGAAGCCTCCACAGAAAATAACATCTTTACTGAAATGCTGTATTACCATGCCGCTGTCAGAGAGCTGGCTTACATAGCACAAACCAGAGTAAGAACTGAATTCACAATTAAATAACTTCAATGTAGGAAACGGAGTCTATAGATCACCAGACTGAAATCAAAACACAGGAGTTGGTAAGTTTTTATGTGAGCAATAGCTTTATAAGGAATGCCTATATATTACAGGCACTAAGTTCTGCAGCAATAAAAAGAGAAGGATATTAAATCTTCAGAACTGTCTTCTGGCAGTCTTCAGCCTTTTCATACCCTGCCTAGGAACTCCTTAACTGAAATGTCAAAAGCTGTCATAATGATGTCAGCAGGATCATGAATCTCTAATCCTGTTTTACCTGTTCCCCATTCATTTTTTTATCTTCACATAATACATTACACACTAAATACTCTCCATCCCCTCTTAAATACCCCTCATCTTCCCTCTTCCTGCCTACCACTACTCTTTATGCCTCCCTCTTGAAAAAAATTGCTAAAATTTATATTTGCCATGAAACTGTCCCACCTTCTTACTGATATTCCTCATCATCCCTTTCTCTTTTGCTTACTTTTTCACCAGAACCCCTTTGTCCTCAGCTTCCCCATAAACACCACCACAACGTGACAGATTCAGTCACACCACCTAAGATCTAAAAGCCCTGAAATCACTGTTTAGTACTGAAAATCTACCCAACTTTCTGAAACTTAGTACCGTATCAAATTTTAACAGCCCAGCTTTAAGCTCTTGAGCACCCCCTAACACTTATTTTATTTGCACAGCTGTTTAACTCTTAAAAGAGCAGGGGTGAACTGCACTATCAGTGGCACTACTAAAAACGGGAACATACAATGCAGCTGTTAGCCAGAGATATCTTGCTTTACTACATGCTTTTCAAAATCTAAGCAAAATCAGTTCTGTGATATAAATTAAGAACAAAAACGTTTTAAATTAAGCAGAAAGGTGCACTAAATTGCTTTTCATTTTCCAGTAAATTCTGATTAACTGTGAGAGCCCATATAACTTAACGCTAGAGTCAATAACAATTTGACATACTTGAGAGGAAAACACTGAGAACTTGGTTGATATTTCTGCTTGATGAATGTGTATTGCTTTTTGTTTAGAACACCCACCACCCCAATCCTTACAGGAAGCATTTTGCTGCTTCCCGTTTAACCCTACAATTAGCTGTATTTCCATCCAATACATCATAATTTACACGACACGTTTTCAATGCAGAAACGACTCCTGTTCCTGTCGTTAGGCAGATAGAAAGGAATCTACTAATCTAACAGATGGCTGAACAAAAGTATTAACTTAGCACACCACTATGCAAGCAAATATAAATACGAGCAATTCCCATAAACACGGGGTGCTCTTGTTCTGAACCAAGAATTTGCCTTGGAGCTCTTTTAGCCATTAAATTGGCAGCGGTCAAGAAACGGGGGAGGAAAGGTAAGGAAAGCGCTGAAGTAGGTCAGCTCCAACCAGCAGCTGGAAAGGCCAGCAGCGAACGCTTTCCAGCATCCCCGTGGGGCTCCTGCTTGCAAGAGCCCGGTCGAGGCAGGTACATCCCCGAAGCAAAGCCACAGCTGACAAACTCTCGCAGCTCAGCGGAATCAGAGCGAGCGACAGCCCCCCAGCCCCGGTGCTGGCTCGTCCGCCAGAAGCCGGCCCCCAGCAGGATTCCCCCGCCGGCAGCTCAGCCCAGGCGGAGGGACCCGCTCGGGCGGAGAGCGCAGAGCCCGGCTCAGCCCGGGCAGCTCCAGCCCCGGGGCAGGACGTGCCGAGGGGTGCGGGGAGCCCGTGCGGGCACCGGGAAGGGCTGTTCCCCGGAGAAGGGCTGTTCCCCGGAGAAGGGCTGTTCCCCGGAGAAGGGCTGTTCCCCGGAGAAAGGCTGTGCCCCGGAGAAGGGCTGTGCCCCGGAGAAGGGCTGTTCCCCGGAGAAGGGCTGT
>VZTX01024738.1:336618-379307 GCA_013400915.1 Pardalotus punctatus
AGCGGCCGGTCGGGGCGGTGCTCGGCGTGTCCCGAGCCCTGGAGCAGCCCGGGGCCGGTGCCGCGCCCTCCGCGCAGGCCGAGGGTGGGACGGCTCAGCGGGGCCGGGCGATCCTTTGTGCGGCGGTGCCCGGCTGCCCGGCCCCGCTGTCGGGCGGCCGCGGTGGGAGGTGTCGGGGGGCCCGTGACGGCGGGGGTTCCCTCAGAGCCGCCCGTGAGCGCCCGAGCCGGACTGAACTGAGGGTCAAAGCAGAGGGAGTAAATAGCTCAAAAATTGTGCTTCTGAATCAGTGTCGCTCGCGTAAAAGGTGTATTTCAACGCATTCAGCGGTGCAGTGAGCACTGCAACTGCTTTATCTCTCTAGTGTTTGTGTTACGGGATTTGTATAAACCGTTTCTAGTTATATCACGACTTGTGATATACACGTGTTGTAAGCTACAGTATCATCTTGGCCTTATTTGAAACAATGGCTAAATATATCAGCTGTTGCGGTTGGGTAAAAAAAAATGAGTCTTTGCAATAGGCAAATGTATCTGAATGGAGGGCACACCTGGTTTTGCAGGTGTACAGAGAAAGTGGTTATAGAGAAATGCTGTCTTTAAAAGAAATAATTATTACAATAGTAATAAGGCTTCTCCTTCAACCAGGATGCAAAAACACTACTTATATAAGCAATTATTTTTTCTCAGCTGTGTAAGTAGTATGTCTTTAGTCTTTGGTTTGTACCACAAAATTTTGTGTTCCAGTCCACAACGAACCTTAAATCCTAACAATAAGATTGGTTGTTTATGTTGCTGCTTTGTTAAATCTCTTCCTTTCATACAATAAATCTGTTTTGAGAATTTATTTCACAGGTATAATGCCTGCCCTCTGCATTTCTTTCTTCAGGAAAAGTGATACTTGTTTTACGGTTCCACAGCTTTTCAGTTCATGCAGAAATTACCATTTTGATTGTAAAAGTTCTGCTGCATAGAGTAAGAGATCTCCTTGCATATGCTCTTCTCTATTAGCCTTGTGTTTTGGGAACGGATTCTTGTCACTAGTAAAGGCTCTTGGATACATTTACTGTACCAAGTGTGTATGTGTGTGTGTATCCATACACACTTAGAGGTATATACTGAGTGACACAGTAACAGATCTATGGTATATTATGGTACATCATAATAAAATCAGATGAGCAACAGTAGGACAAATACAGGCTGTTTGGGTGGGCTGATTGACTGGACTGCAGAACTGAGTGGGCTGCAGACTCATAAAAGTGGGTACTGTGAAATACACAAAAATTATCTTCAGAAGTGCTCAGCAAGGTTCATGCTATTCTAAAATGAAGGCTCCACAAAAAATTATGAGAATACTTCACACACATGAACCAGAGATGGTAGATAGCAAGGAGCCAAAAAGTACTTGATTAGTTAATGCTACAGCGTATTTGTATTCTTAATTTCTTTTTCTTGGGCCCCAAACTCTCCCCCTTAATTATTTGTCATTTCTGGTGAGCAACTACATCTTTTCTGCACCTCAGCAGGTCACTTCCCATGTTCTTCAGCAGACACTGTTGCAAGGCGGCCTGTAGCATTTAGACCTGAATTGCTGTGAATAGCTGTTTTTCCATGTGTTTGGAGCTCCCTTCAGCAAGATATCAGTAGATGTTATAAGGAGTTGTGTTGTGCTAACAAATGCATAATTAGGAAAGAAGTGGTCTTTCATGTGTTTCATACCCGGAAGAATGGGTAGGAGAGGGGAGCAAAACAAATTGGATATGCTTCACGTGTTCCATATCATGGTTATGCCCATTGTTATTTTTTGCATGGTTTTTTGGGCCGTAGCTCTGTCCAGCTGGCCCTGAAGTCATCAATGACAGGTGTCCCTATTAAAAAGTTTGCAGCATCAAACAGGTGATGGCCTGCTGACAAATATTTCTGAGCTTCCAAGGACCAGTCATTTTCTCAGTATCAAAGCATCTTTGACATTAACTTGTCTTTGAAGGAAGGGAAGCACAAATGTGGCATTTCTGCTCTGGGAAAGCAGTGTTTTCCATCAGGTTCAAATGCCACTGTAGATCATCATGATTGAACAATAGTCAATGATGGGCAGTTACTCTCTCCACTAAGTGCTGCCATATTCTATCTAATTTATAAATTAATTCCTGCAGCAGCCAGCAATTTTCATTCAGTGACTGCATAGTCCCAGCACTCCAGTTCTTGCAATTGTTACAAGCAGTTGCTCTTTTAATTAAAATGCTACAAACACAGTGGGGAGGAACGGAACCCATGAAACACAGAGGTGCCCCTGATATGCTGGGCCTGGGCTCATCTGCCAGCAGCGACTCAAATTGAAAATTGCGGCAGTGTAGAGCAGATTGTACTAAACAATGGAGGAAAAATAAATGGCGTTCTTTATCAGTGTCTGTCATAATTTATTAAAGAAGTTCATGAGAAAACAAATTTGATGTTAAGTTGCTTAAGATGAGGTTTTATACAAAAATTAGAACACCAGCATGCTGCAGTTACAGTGTACCTCGGAGTCCTCTAGAAAATTGCAGTGTTTTGTGTATTTATATGGGGCTGGAATTGTGTTAACATTTTTGATTGTTGTGTGGACAATGAGATCTTCTTGTTTTCTTTTTTTAATGTATAAATTAAAGAAGCTTCTTGTTCAAACTAGCTAAGTTTCTGCATCATTATGCTAGTGGAGGGACTGTGTCAAAACTTCATAACTTTGATGATTTATAACTTCCATCTGATTTCTGACTGGAAATTTATTCATGGCCACTTCATACCTCCTTGCACTTTTGCTAATATTTTCTGTTACGTTATACAGTTCTTACCTTTCTCTAGAATTTACAGAATCACAGAATCATTTAGGTTGGAAAAGACCTCTGAGATCAAGTCCAGCCTTTGACTGATCACCACCTAGGACCATGGTCCAGTTGTTTCTTGAACACCTCCCGGAGTAGTGACTCCGCCACCTCCCTGGGCAGCCCATTCCAGTGTTTAACTACTCTTTCTGTGAAGGAATTTCTCCTCATGTCCAACCAGTTCCTCCCCTGGTGCAGCTTGAGGCCATTTCCTTTTGTCTGGTCGCTGGTTGCCTGGGAGTAGAGGCTGACCCCCACCTGGCTACAGCCTCCTTTCGGGTCATTGCAGAGTGATGAAGTGTCGTGTATCGTGTATCGGTGCCCCCAGCCTTCTTTTCTTCAGGCTAAATGCCTCCAGCTCCCTCAGCCACTCCTTACATGACTTGTGTTCCAGATCTTTCCCCAGCTTTGCTGGCCTTCTCTGGACACGCTCCAGCCCTTCAAAGTCTTTCTTGTAGGGAGGGGCCCAGAACTGGACACAGTACTCAAGGTGTGGCCTCACCAGTGCCAAGTGCAGGGGGAGAATTTACCTCCCCTAATGTATTCATTGAAAGCAAACTTGTTCTGTCTAAGGATTATGTTAGGCTGGATAAACCAATATATCTTAAGCTTCCTTCATGAAACAGATTTTTCCATTCATCATATTTGGTTTGGTTTTAAGTGATTTTCACATCTATTCAGTTCATGGTTTTTTACCCCAGCTTGTAGCATGGTACTCAGCATTCTTGCTGGGGTCTTATATAACTATTTTCACTTTTTGTTTCTGGGAATACTTTGTTTCTTGCACGCTAGGCTTACAAACAACATTTTCAAGTCTTCATACTGTTTGACTCAGCTGTAATATGATAGGGTAACCACTCGTGTACTTGATTTTATCAACAGCTTCCACATTATTGGAGAGTTTGTTTTTATTAGTCCCTCTGTGTAAGGTCTTGCTGTTGTCTGTTTTTAAATTGCACACCATTATCAATACCCACTTAAGGTCATCCAATTCTTTTTCTATTATGTTTCAATCCATTCTGCATATATGATGCTACTTAGTGTTATCAGGAAATGTCATTAGCAAGCTTTTTGATATAAGTTTAATTATGCCAAATATCAAAGCATTTAAAAATTCAAAAGCCTTGACCAAAGACTCATTCTTTATGAACCCCATTAGTAGCCTTCTCATCCAATAGCCTTCCATTCAGTGCAGACCACTGTTATCTCTGCCATCAACATACTTGATTTCCTTTCCCATCTTTTTTATCTTAACTGATATGGCATGGCATCAAAAGTCCATACCCATACAGTATAGTGTAAAAAGTCCATATAAACTTCCTGCATTTCCTTTATCTATAAAAATTAGCTGTCTTGTCAAAGAAAGATACCAAGTAAGTTTGGCACAATCTACCTCTGGTGAACCCATGTGATATCTTCTTTGATGATCATTTGTTTTCTTCATCTTTGAATTTTGCAAGAAAGAATAATTTTTCTCAGTAGCATGCTGGCTTTTGATCAAATTCATAGACCTGACATATTCTTGATTGCTTTTTCTCCTTTTAAATATAGGCACTATGCTTGGATTTTTTCTGCTTTTGAGTTTATAGATGTATTAAAAATCCTTTCTGCTGCATCTTTCATCTCCTGTGCCCATTCTTTCAGAACACTGGGATGAAGGTGATCCAAACACTGCATTTTCAGCTTCCAATTTCTGCTTTCAGCTATGTAATCTGTCCTATATTTTAATGAGTTTGTGCAAGCATGGGTTTTTTACCTTTTTATAGATATTAAAGCTGTGCTCACAGAACCACAGAATGTTTGATATTGAAAGGGAGCTCTGGAGGTCGTCTGCTCTACCACCCTGCTCAGGCAGGGTCATCTAGAACCAGTGGCTCAGGGCCATGTGCAGATGGCTTTTGAGTGTCTTCAAGGATAGAGATCTCACAATCTCTCTGGGCAACCAGTGCCAGTCCTCAGTCACCCTCACACTGCAAAAACGTTCCTTGATGTTCAGAGGGAACCTCACGTGTTTTGGTTTGTGCCCATTGCCTCTGATCCTGTCACTGGGCACCACTGAAAAGTGCCCATTTCTGTCCTCTTTGCACTCTTTTTTTGTCTATGTAATGCACCTTGAGGTTTCTCCAGGCTCACCAGTTCCAGCTCTCTCAGGCTCTGCTCATGTGAGATGCTCCTTCCTTCAGGCTCTCCCAGACTGTTGTTGAAACTAAATCCCAGAAAGTCACCTTTGCTGTGTCAGAGTGGTGCTGGTGGAAGGATTGTAGGTGACTCTTGTTGTTTTCCGTTTTAATTTTGTGTATTCAGAAGAAAGTTACTCAGACTGCACAAATATATGATTTTGACACACAAAATATCAAACTGCCAGCACCTTAGATTTGTAAGGGCTTTTGCCTATACAGTGTTTGAAATACAAAGCTTTGCATGTAGAATTGTGTATAATGTAATACTGAATTTCATTGGCATAAAATTTCCATTTTAAAGATTTTTAATTAGGAAAGAAATATTTTCTCACTTGAGACATTGTTTTAATTAATTCATGAGTCTTGTGCCATTCCTCCAACCAGTTCTGTCCATATTATTTACTAAATATTGCTATTCATTAGCTTTTTTCAGTACTAGTAGAAATACACGTTCAAGAATAGCCCCAATCAAAGGGTTGGCTGAGTGTCATGATGGTTGTATGACTGTGGAATCTAATCTTTTATTCTCAATCCAGAGGATCTGATCACTACTGTAACCCCAGACTTTTAAATCTGGGATCATTTGACCCATTAGAAATGCAATTGAACAATACAGTATAAATTGTGTATGTGTTCTTTCACAACTTCAAATTTTCTTTTGTGCAAATGGGATAGTAATGCCAAGTTAACAAAATAAGACTTTATTTGGTTCACCTGTCTGCATCAAATCTCAGAATCTATGCTAATCTGTATTGAAAAAGAAAATAAACTGGGGTTGAACACAAAGAGCATCAAAAACCTCGTGTTCAAATTCAGAAGTTTATATGTATGTAAAATACTGAACACAGCTCTACTGAACCCATAAACTCAGCAAAGATTTTGAACATGTAACAGGTACTCTTATTTCACCATCAGCCCTTGCTCAAGCAGTCAGTCTTCCCATCCCTGGAGGAAAATATGCACAGACATGAGGTTACCCTTTCCGGACTTTGAAGAGACGTGTTCTGTGTTCTTTGTCTTCTTGCTGTAGTGGAATGAGCTAATGCGAGAAATGAGTCCTGAAAGCACTGGGGAAGTGTTTTCCAAGGAGCTTGCCATCCTAAGAGAAAAAGGAAGCACCAGGGCCCAGCAGAGCTGGCAGCTCCATGGCACTGGGTCAGGCCTGTGTGGGGAGGAGGTGGGAATGGCGGAGTCTGCTTAGGAGGGATGTGGCACAAAAGTGAAGTATTCTGCAACAACTTAATGCATTCAAATGTCAGGTTCAGAAAGACAGCTCTCTGCTTATTTAGGCATCAAACCAAGATGCTGCTTGGTGCTGAGGGGCATGGAGGATGCCTGCATATGATGTTCCGATCCACAGATTTCTGTAAGATTTTAAAGAGAGATTTTAGGAAGAGGCACCACTGTTTCCCAGCATAATACAACTATATACAGAACAACCTTTTGCTGATGTGTTCTCTACATGCATACAATAGTATAACTTGTATAAAACATGGTATTTCTTAGAATACTAGTTCATCACTAAATGTTCAGATCCTTATCTGAAGCCTGGTAAACCATATGTTTAAAAGGTTCAGCTTTTATCAAAACACTCAGTCACGTGTTTTCACAAATGTTTTCTTTGCCTAAATAAACTGTTCTAAAATCACTTTTTTAAAAAATAAAACAAAACCAAATGAAAACACCAGGGAATCTAACCTCAGAAACTTCTTGTTGTGATGTGAATTTTAAGTCACTTTCATTAAAAAACCCGAAAACTTTAGGACTTGCAAAATAATGTGATTTTTGTCAAGCATCAGGCTTGTAATATATTCTAAAAAATAATGTCTCAAACATAAATAAAAAAGAAGCTGAAAAGGAGTATTCACACGCTTTCAATGGTACTGTCAATAATGCTCCTTTAGCAGGATTTTTCTCACTGAATATTGGGTGGACTAAGGCTGTAGTACTCTTACTTTTTTCATAGGCATGAAATAAAGCCAGTTATAAATACACAGCTCTGTCAAAGCCACAGTTCACTTGTCGTTCTGATGAGCTGGTTTTGGGACTGTGCTTTGTCTGCCTGGAGTGTGGGCTGTTGCCAGAAGAGGTGTTTGGGTTTCGCTCTTCTTTTGCGGTTTATTCCCATCCTCTTCTTATGCTGGCACCTGGTTTTGTGGGTGATGCTGTACAGTGGCTCCGGAGACTATGATTAGACTGTAAACTAGCCTGAATAAGAATTGGGGGGAAAAAAAAAATCCATCTTTTTCTTTTCTATCAGATTGTTTCCTTATTCCATCTCACCATTTGCCTACATAAATATTACCATCCGTGTTCTAAAGTGGTACTGCAGCTTTCAGCTGCACCCATTGGTGATGGCAGATTAAATTGACCATGCAAAATGCAGCCTGGGGAGATGGCTCTGCTGAAGATTGCAGTGTACTGTAGCGGCACTTGGGTTGGTGATGGATGGACTATTTCAGATATTTTGCTTCTCAGCAGTTCGCTAAGATGAAGGAGAGGACAGACTTTGTTCCTTTTCATCACATGACTGGGAGCAGGTGATACCAGAGAGAAAATAAAGTAAACGGCAAGATTAAAACTATGTGGAGAATGGTCTGCAGAGGTTGTTGCAGAGGCCAAGTCAGCTCATCATGCATTTCTGGATATCAGAACAGATAGATAAAAATATTATATGGGCCATATGGTGTGTAAGCCTATATTGCCTTTACTATTTTTAATAGAATGTTTTAAGATGAAAGTGCTTGATGATCCAGAGTAAATTGTGAGGTCTGTTTTTTAATCTTCCTTTGCGTTAGTTGCTCTGGAGTAATTTACAGGAGGGTTGATACTGTAGTACTTCTCTTACAACTTGTCATGAATCAACTTCCTTGAGACACTGAAATAGAAAGAATTGCTCAGTATACTTTAAATCTTTATAATGTGACTGCCTTTTGTTTTTTGAATGCCTTTCTCTTCAGTAAAGACGTTTGCTCAGTGTGTTGTCATTAGGAGTAAGAATTTACATGATCTATAATAGATAAACAAGTTGATTATTTCCAGCTAATGTTGTAAAGAGGTTTCAAAAATGTATCAGAAATCCTTCACTAGTTTACCAGTCAGATACATTAATTTAATTAATTGAGTCTTGAATGTGAATGTAAATGAAGGGTTAAATCTGTGAGTTATTAGTAACTGGTATAAAACAAACCAGCCTTCCTGTATCATCAGCCTAGTCTGATGACCTGCATGATGAGTGACTTCTCACCCAAAACTCCAGGTACAGAGTTGGCTGGCTTGTTACCTTGTCCTTCAGGGAAAGTAACGTTTACCACTTTTACTTGCAGTTTTTCCAGTATTTTTCATCTCTGTCACAAAGGACCTGCTCAGCTTTTCACCTGCATTTGTAGGTCCACTTTTGAGTGGGCAAACAGTGCACAGCTCTCAGTGAATTTCAGTGCTTTGTCTGGTATATAAGATTTTTTCTAATGCTTTTCCACAATGGCAGTAATGTGCAGCCACCTGCTGTACAATGCAAAAGAAAGAGCATTCCCATGTCAGAGATACAGTGATACAGAAATATACACAGGCTGTAAAACTTCTCAAGCTCTTGAGGACGTGTGAGTGCATGCAAAATTAGATATGTATCATAGAATCATAGTATATACTGAGTTGGAAGGGACCCCGCTGGGTCATGGAGCCCAATTCCATGCACCCCAAAAATCACATCATGTGCCTGAGAGCATTTTCCAAATGCATCAGACAGGTCTGATGCCATGACCACCTTCCTGAGGAGCCTGCTCCAGTGCTCAGCCACCCCTGAGGTGAAAAATTCTCTCCTGATATCCAACCCAAACCTCCCCTGACCCAGCCCTGTGCCACCCCCCCATGCTGAGTCCTGCCACTGGCCAAGATATTGTGCATCAGAAAATATCTGGGAACAGTAATAGATTATTGGCTTTAAAGTAGTTCTCAGAGCCTACTTGTGAATCCGATGATATGGTAGTGCTGGACAACCAAGGTCTGTGCTGCTGCAGTGGTGAAAGCAGAATAGGAAATCTAAATTACTCTTTGGCTGCCTTGAAGTCATTGTCTAATATTAGCCTTGTCAGCAGCGCCTGGCTCTTTGTCAGTCGGCGCTCAGGAGGAGGTGGTTACCAGCCAGGAGAATATGACCAAGGCTTTTAAATACTGTTGCTTGGAAAGTCTTATTAATGGCTGAATATGAGATCAATGTGCAATAATTCTTTCAAGCAGCATCTTTTTAAAAGCCTTTAGCAATCTGTCATCCTCGTCTTCCTCCTCCCAGTTAGAAAGCCACATTAGTCAGGAGAAATCGCATGATCCTGGGAAGTTTCAAACTGCATCCGCTGATGCTGTGAGGAAAATGCCACTGTGCAGGGACACAGGTGCAGTTACACTGACAGCTTCTTCTCATCCTCATCTCGGATCATCCTGGAGGGACAAGCAGAAAGAAACGGGGAGGTGGGCGAGATCCTGTCAGGTGCATGGGAGCAGTACCACAGAGAAAAATGGAATACGCTCTTCCAGGAGACGAAGATCGCACTGTCTGTGAGTGTTAGCTCAACTTTTTCAGATCTGATTTGCAAGAGGGGAAGATTTCAATACTGTTATTTTGTTCTGACTTTAGCCACCTCTTCAGCATACCTTAGCCTTTGCTGTCATTCTGGTAGAAATGTTTAATCTTTTTAGGTTTTAAACTGATAATTCATAATTTGTAGTTATCTCAGAGGTGGCTTAAGCTCCCACAGTATTTTTGACATATAGGAAACCTCAGCTTTGAAAAGCAACCATATTTTAAGAGGAGATCTTTAAGCCTCTTATTTTGTGCAATGTCACTAAATAGTACTTCTGAGGTTAATCTGCTTAATTAGCTACTAAGAGTCGAATTTTATCATAGTAAAGAACATGGGTGAGGGAAGCCCCTGTCTTTTTTGGAGAAATCCTGAGTCATTTACTTCATGATGCATCAGCAAAAATAATTGGGTGTGGTTTTGGTTTTCAGATGCTATTGTAACAGAACTGTGAAAGCTACCAGTGTCTTAATCTGATACGTGATTGCAAAGGTTTTTCTCAGAATACGCATGAAATGCCACACATATTAAAGTGTGATAACAGTGCTTGCAAGGCTTTAATAGGCTTTAATGTAAGTATTTGAGTATTTATATACAAAAGCAAACTCTTTTCTGAGGCTGGGGAATCCTCTACTAAAACAGACTTTCCAGCACATAGTAGTAGGCAATGTTATGTTTGATTATCTTTTATAGTTTGCCTTGGTTTTGATTTTTTTTAAAAAGTTTTTACTGTGGTCTTATGATTGCAAACACTATGCTTAGACTTCAGTTTAGATTATGTTTTTTCCTAACCCAAGTCAGTGCACTATGGGAAGTGGCATTAAAATAAGCATTGGGGAGGTGTTAAATACCCCAAGTAATTTAGTGGACTGTTCTTTAATCTTGCAAAATATATCTTGGGTTTAGAATGAGTCTCAACCACTTTCAGCAATCAAAAAAGGAGAATTGTAATTAAACATAGGTATGTGAGTGAAATAATTTTTATCAGGATGGATCTAAAGTAAATATGCTCACAGTTGTGAATGAGGAGGAAAGAATTTTTTTTCTTGATTCTGTTAATGGGAGCTTAGATAAACCTATACTGTACTGTAAGTGGTTACAATTGAATGACTTTGCAGTATGACTCTAGTGAATTAGAAAAGTCATAAAAAGATAAGTGGATTTTTTATTGGTCTCTGCTGAGTCCATAGAAAACTCTGATTCTTAAAACTTTAAAAAACCACGTTCCTACTCAGTACATCAGCTGTTTCTGACTATGTTGCTTTATTTGTTAACAAGTTTTTCCATATATAATCTTTATGAAGTACACCAAAAAAAGAATGGCATTTAATCTTCTGTCTGTTCTGGAACTGTTTAATTTCCAGCACTCATTTTGGACAATTAACATAATTTTTAAAAATGCCCTG
Source organism: Pardalotus punctatus (assembly GCA_013400915.1). Taxonomy (NCBI): domain Eukaryota; kingdom Metazoa; phylum Chordata; class Aves; order Passeriformes; family Pardalotidae; genus Pardalotus; species Pardalotus punctatus. The sequence continues at coordinate 347,636 of VZTX01024738.1, forward strand.
GCTGTAAATGTAATCCCTGTATCTTGTATCTAGGTTGTCTCAGAAAGTGACTTAGAAGAAGAAGCAACTTGAAGGAAACTTCAGAAATAAATGAGCATATTGCTGAAAAGCCTTGTTTTGGTATCATCATTTACTTTAGATAATATTTCTTATGAGTAACTGATAGTATGATGGTAATGTAATAATAAACTCAATTATTTAAAAAAATTCCCTCTCTACTTTGTACATTATTCATTACCCTGTCATTCTGCCAGAGACAACTAGAAATAAACAAACAAACCTGACCGTGAAACAGGAGTAATACTAATAATTCTAGTTATTATCTAAGTTGAGAGTGGTTGAAAGTAAAAATTCAAAAGTACATGGGAATAGCTTCCTCTAGAATAGTATGCTGTATTAATAGGAGATGAGATTTTATATTTTAAATTCCCTCCTTATGCCATCCACTGAAACAAACTTGCTGTTCCTTTACCTCACATTCTAATAATAGCTCTTTCTCAAGTCTATTTTTTTTTTTTTTAGATTACAACCTATTACTGCTTGCAAGGATGTACTCTCTGGTGTGTCCTGAATTTCTTAAAATAAAAGTGCCGCGTTTATATCACATGCAGGAATGTAAAAGCTGTTGTGCTTTTTTTTTTTCCTTTTTAATGTTGGACTGTTGTAAAAAGGAATATATGAATTCTGGGCAAAGAGAATTGGGAGGAAAAAAGGCAGAGACCTTCTATTTTCCCCAACCAAGAAGTGTATTTTTTAAATATTATCATGGTATTTGCAGGTGAAAACAGTTGAGCCTGACAGTGCTGATGAACAACAGCATGAGTTGAAACCAAGGAACTTTTCCAACAGTTAGAAGTGCATGTGCAAGAATATGTGCATATCTGCAATCTTTTTTATGGGAAAGAAGGCTTTTAGGAGTGAGAGGTTTGGGTAAGAATCTAAGCTAAAAATTCAGAACTATGATTTGTGATACATCAGGCACATTATGAAATTTAATTATTGTTTTTAAAGCTTTGTGAGGATGAAACATGGTTTGTAAGCATTAAGTGCAGTACTTCTGTCTCTTGTACTGAAATTACACAGTATACAAAACAGGATATTTTAATGGCATCGTATTGCAATTTTATAGTTGCATAATTAATAATTTTCTGATTCCTTGATAGTATTGGAAATGTTGTGGGGATGTCCACATACATAGAATCGACCCTCCGACTTTTAAGAACTGCTTTCATGGATTTTCTAGCCATTACTTACATGTGTCATGGGAGATATTATCTATAGATTGGTGGAGACATCATCCATTTTTTTCCTCTTTTGATTTTAGGCAACCATGATTTATATAGAACACACAGCATTGCAAATAACAGGCATGTTAGGCAGTAGAAAATTAAATACAATAAATAAACAAATAGATAAATAGTGTCAGTTTATGTTAGCATAGACTAATGTATGTATGCCATCTGTGATATTTCTAATAGGAGTGTAATCTTCAGATTTTCTAAGCAAAATGTAAAGCTGCCTGTGCTACACAAGAGACCTTACTCTTAATGGAAGAACTTTGTGATTAGTTTCTTAATATTCTTAATAATCTACTTTCACAAGGGTGTCAACCCACTTCTTATTCAGTGCATTCTTTACCCACATTGTGTGTGCTTCTAATGGATTCAGAAAGGGGAACAATGGTGGTTTTACTTACATAACGAATTTTAGTCACAGCATAATTCTTGGTCATTGAAGTTTATAAAAATACAGGATTTTTCCAATATGCAAGTAAGTTCTGCTAATAATATTTTAGAAAGAATGGGAAAGACAAAGCATGTGGAGCCAAAGAAATCTGTTGGAAGAGGATTTTGTAGCCTGAGTGCTTTCTGAGAAACTGAAAGAGGAGAACCATTATCTACTTTATAGGAATAGATGATAAAAATTCATGTTAAATTTTAATTAATTTTCATTTCCTAACCTAATAGTCAGAAAACTGATTTCCATTTCTGAGCAGTGATAAAAAAGTGTAAATTTACCCATTCCGAGACCATGTAAAAGCCTTCTAAGAGTTAGTCAGAAGGGATTTGTGTAAAACTAGTAAGGTACTTATATTCTACTTTAATTACAAGAACAAATAAAAATATTTTTCTTAGTTAGGGGCTGAAGTTTCATTAACATTTGGAGAGATGGTGTATTTTTTACTATTTCTGTAGGGTAGAAAATTACAGTTAGATGGAAGGTTGTGACTTAGCAAGGTAACCAGTAAAAGGGAAGAATTGGGCATTCTTACATCTATGCCATATTTCACTTTACTAGTGAGAGCTTTCAGGATTTTAGATAATTCAGTCTTCAGTGGACAATGTCTTGTCTCTACCTCTTGTTCTGCCTTCCTTCATCCATTTTTGTGAGGAAATGGAACGTATCTAAGCAGCACCCTGAGGTACCAGTAGAAACCTCCTTGGTATTTTTGGGTTATTTTGCCAGCTTTTGTTGGTGAGTACCAATAAAGTACAAGCCTTGTCGGGTCATGTGATGGCTGGCCTTGCTCACGGCAAGTATGGTCAAGATGATGGTCAGGTTTGCCAAGAGCCTAGATATGATTTCTTTGAAGTTCTACCTGAAGAGAGCCTTAAAACTATGATTTTTGAAGAAAACATTCTCTGTTCACCCACTGCTTTGTCTGTGTCTGCACCTAAATGAGGAAAATTCCATGCCACCCTAAAGGTTCTTGTGTGGAGGTTTTCAGGTTGTTCTAGGTGTGTTGGCAGTGCACAGCCTGGCTTTGTATTGAAACAGTTTTAGGAAGACAAGGTTATGCATATTCTGAGTATTGTCCTGATGTTATTAGGTGAATTTAACAGTGTCTTAAATAGAACAAGTGTTCTACTCTATTATGCTTTCTTTTTCATTTTAAGTAAGGACTTCTGGTAAAATAGCATGTTCTAGTTAGAGAGAAACAACCAGTCCAGAGCAGCACAGTTTAATTAGAGTTGGATGCGTTTTGAAAAAGTACTCAACCATGGAAGAAGGGTACTTGGAAAAAACATAGGATTATGTCATCACACTGGAAGAATTCTCACAAGGAAATGAGTCATTAACCTATCCTAGTGTTTTGCACAATCACTGTCATTGTGGCTGAGTGTGATTGTCTGTACCTGTGAGTTGGTATGAATATTTAAGTTTCAGGTAATGATTGGATGCTGAATCTGTTGTGAGTAACTCAAACACAGTAAACAGAAGTATGATTTTGCATGCTTTAAATAGGTAGGAAGGATTAAAATAGCACTTTGGTGATAGGATTAACAAAATTCCTACAGGTATCAAGTTAATTTGTTCAGGTGGTATGAATGATGGCTTCCAAGTTTTATTGTATGGCAAGCAGTCATTTGAGATTTGGCGATGTTGGTACATGATCAGAGTAGATGGGCCCCTTCACAACTTGCACCAGAAGTTAATGAGAGTTGCTGTAACTAATAATTAGTAGTAAGTGTTCTGTTGGTGGTTATTTCTGCAGACCTCCACAACTGTGCATTATTTACTGTAAAGTTTTTACTTTTTGTATGCAGTGTTTTGCTTGATAGTATGTTAAATTCTTAAGATGTTGGTGTTCTTCCTATGCAGTTTGCTAGTGTTTGCATACTCTTCTTAAAATTTTTCAGGGGTCAGAATTAATCCCTGTCTAACTAGGCTATATCAGACTGGTTGCTGAAAGTTTCTGTTAAAAATGAAGTCTCTTTACATGTCGCAAGTTGAACTGGAGTTATCCTAGGTATTGTTTTCATCAAATCTGTCCTGGATACTGTCATATAGGTAGTTGTAAACAGAAAAATAAGAATTAAGTAAATCTAGATATTTGGTGCAGATGACAACAAGAAATTTCAGGGGTCTGTACAGATAAATGTCTAATAATTCTAAATATTGCCATTCTCTGGTGATCAGAATTCTATACTTTTTCTGGTTTTTTAAGGACTGTTCATAAATTAGTAGTTTTGCCAGGAGCTTTAAAAAGTTGGGTGGTTTTTTTGTTTGTGTGTTGTGGGATTTTTTAATTTTTTTTTTAAAGCCAGAATACTAGTACCATCCTTGGAGACAGCAGAAGCCTTTTTCTAATTTCTTTTCCATGTCTCAATCCATTCATTGCTGGTTTTGTGGTTGCTGAATTCACAAGGGTGTTTTGTGGGAAACACAGAATGATTTTTAACATTGTTTTTTTTCCACATTTTTCTTTTTCTAACTCCCTTTCAGAATTCGCCACTCTACCAATATCTGCAGGATTTGGGACACACAGATTTTGAAGTATGTTCCTCAGTGTCGCAGAAGGCAGAGCAATGTGCAGCAGCAGAAAGCCAAAGAGAGCAGACTGTGCGTGCTGCCCAGAAGGTGAGCACTTTCTGTTCCTGAGTATTTATCTTCTCGAAAGAGAACTGCACTGCTTCACAAATAGGCAAAATCAGAAGAGAGAGAAATCGCTTCCTGTATTTAAAAAAGCAGAGGAAAAAACCCCAGACAATAAACCGCAGCCAGTTATCATATCTTGTCTACAAGTGTGTTTGGAAAGTCGTGGTTAATCAGTATAATTTAGAGTGTTTCTTTGCACCTACATAAGCCAGGGAAGCAAGAGGTTTTGATACATAATTTTTTGAGCGTTGCAAATTATCTTATGTAGTGGATCTTATTATGTTAGCTTAGCATGACGTTCTGGGAATAGAACCTGTAATTTTCTAGAACAGAATATTTATAGTTTCTAGCCCTTCCCAGGCATTCAGTTGCTAAGTATAACTTTGTCTGTGACAAAACATATTAAGAAGGAGAATTTCTGGGAAATAGAAATGGAATAACCAATCTGAATGAGATAGTTGATATGGATAACTATTGCATTTGTAATAGTGATTGCTTTTATCAGTGGTCACAAAGCAAGGCTGAATTTAAATCAGGATTTAGCTCACAATTTTCTTTATTGTGAGCTACCTTTAAAAGCATTCATGGAAATATTAGGTCTACTACTCTTGCTTTTCAGAACTGTCAGCTGGCACTCATCATAACCCTCAAGAAATCACCTGAAAATATATTTTCCTTTTAAAGCTAATGGCTGTTTTGTGCCATGTTTACACTGAAGATACCTATTCTGACTTAGTGCAGAAAGATTTTAATTAAATGTTTATTTATTTATTTATTAAATGTTGACATTTGTTCGCTGTTAAAATTTATGATTACATATTTCATTGGTTGATATTCTGTTGGTTACTATGAAGTAATGCATGAATTGTCCCTTAGCTACATTATTTTGCATAGTTACTTCTGTGACAGTCAGAAAATCACTACGATACTGTGTTTGTGTATATAATTTCCACTGAATTTTATGCAAGGGTGTTGTGGGGTTAATAACTTCAAAAGTATTAAGATATACTGCTTTTAAAAACCTCAGGTATTCTGGTTTTTCCCCTTCCCCTCAAGCATTTTACACTTAATTTTATTGTGGGAGCAATTCCTCCAGTATTGTGTCAGATGTAGAAGTAATTCATGGTTTGCCGTGCAGCTTGAGGGGAGTGGGTGTGTGAAAATGGGCTGTCCTTTTCTTACAAATACTAGGTGATGTTCACGTTGTCTCATCTCTGTCTAGACAAGGATACATAGTGGAAATAGGGAAGAAACCTGTGTGTAATTTCTAGCAATAAGTTGTCATTGGTTCTTCCTTCTGCAATTCCAGTACGAGCTGGGAAAAGTTAACACTTTTCTTTTGTAACCTGATGTCAGAAAGTCTGGTTTTGCCATTTGATTTCTATGTCCTCTTTTGGTAGGGTTCTCAATAGAATAGAAAACAAGGGACAGGGAGCTGGCCATGCGTTTAGAAAAGTAGACTGGATTTAGGATGATCTGAGGCTTTGTTGCAACTTTTGTATGACATACAGACAAATAATTTGCATTCCTCTCCAGGCATTTCCTCAGTTTTACATGGGACTATTATGATTTCCCTTGTCTTGGCCCTCACTGGCCTAGTCTACTGAAATGATAAAATGTCTGGAAAAGAAATGGTTTCTCACTTCTGAATGTGTACCTACCCACAGGCCTAATATAAAATTATCTTCCTTGAGGTTTAGTGTAACTATGATTGTAGGGAGTAGATGGTGTTCCACACTGAGTGATTTCCAGTATGTGTACATGACTTTCCTTCTGTTCTGAAAAGTTTTCAAATGCCTTAAATACTTCATTAAAATAAAAAATGTAGAAGCGGGAGTATTGCTTTGTCTTTGGGTTGAGATTGTTTCCTCCTCTTGTGTTCAGTCAAGTAGGAACCCTGTGCAGCTGAAAGCTAGTGACACACAGCAAGAATTTGTCTCAGCAAAGGTCTAGTTTGTGATCTTCAGGGACTGAAAAAAGGAATCTGGGAAGAAAAAGAAATTCCTAGTGACTGATACAAATATTTCTCTTGCTTCTTGCTCTCCTGCCAAGCAGAGCCTGTGGTTCAGGCATAAGGAAACGCAGAGGCACCTGTTGAATTTGAAGCATGTCTTAAATACTTCTCAGGGCATGTGGTTTTGGTGGTGGTTTTTTTGCCTTTTTTTAAAAATCAGAATATGGTCTTAATGAACATTGAGTTAAAAAGCTGCAAAGGCGTTTTAAGGTTTTGTTCTGGGGGCTGATTAATGCCAAGCTTCCATCTGAGGGATTATGAAGACATGATTTAGCATGGTAATTGTAGGTGCATTGTTCCTTGCTGTGGCAATATATGGAGAAAGTTACAGCTAAAGTCCTGGTCTCATGATCATTTGACACTCAAAAGCACTGTTAGCAAGAGCTCCTAGACTTGTTTTCTGGAATTAAAACCCATTTGGGTAATTCTGCTTGATCTTTACAGAATTTATCACTTCCCATTTACATATTTCCTTTCTCAGTCATTTTCCTAGACTGCTGTGCATACCTGAATGTTTAAATTGATTATACTGTCACACCTTATCCCACTTTAAATATGATGCTATTTTAGCATTAGAACAGAGCTGGTGCTGGAGGCAGGTGCTGAGGGTTGTGTTGGGGCTAGCCCTCAGTAGCTGTGCAGGTGACTTGACGTGGGATGGCAGAGGGACCAGTCCTTTGCCTTTGTCTAGGGCTCCCACCCACTTAATGCTGGGTATTCAATGTGTAGCATTATGTTCTTCTGAAGTGCACAGAATTTCTCTACAAAGGAGAAACAGTCCTTAGAATTATTTTTGAGATTCAAATTAATTTCCCTAAAATGTAAATATAACATGCTAATACTTTTTTAAATGTTAGGAATTATGCATCTTTGTTATTTTGTTTATAGAGGGTCTGACTGAGTGCTGTTCTAAAGTTGTAAGAATACTCCTCCAGAAGCATTGGCAACATGACCTGACTTGTGTGTTGGTGCAAGTTGTTTTACTTGTCAGTAACACTCCCAATGGGAATGCAAACTGTGAGACACTATTCCAAGGATCTGAATAATTAAGTGTATTGCTGTACTCAATTGGGTCACAGCCCAAGACAGTGGGTTGTCTTGTTTTGTATTTTCAGGCACTGACTTGCCTGTTGAGTGTTTATGCAAGCTCAGATTTTTATTTTTAAACTAAACCATGGAGAATAAACTAAAATACTGCTTATGTAGCACTCTAGGGTTTTCTTCAGTAACTCCACAATCTAGTTATTAAGCTGGTAGCAGTTAAAAACTACCCTTGGTGTAGCTTTAATTGTTCATTATAAAAATCCAAACACTTACAAAGGCTAAGCAGTTGAAAATGGTAGGCTTCAAGAAGCATAATCTTAAATTAAACGGATGAATTGTTTCTGTACCCTGCTTTCAATGTACAGGGAAAAATACTTTCCAGTGAAATAACTGTCTGAAATTCAAATGCAGAGCAAGACCTCTGTTCATTTAATTTCAATTTTCTACAAATTGTAATTAGAAAATTTTGTTTCCTTTTGCACCACTCTGCAAGAAACTTGAAGGATATCTAGTGCTGCAATTAGTGACACTCTTCTGACTTATGTCATTGCCCCTGAGCAACATCAAAATACAATCACTTGGATTTATTCCATAGTCTTAAGTGTGAATTGCCGGGATAGCTGCTCCTAATAAGCCTCAGTGATGTCAGTGTATTGGGAAGAGCTATCATTATGAGATTCCTGTTATTGGTTTACTTCTTCACTGACCTAAAAACACTTCCTTTTGGTATAGGTCTGAAAATCTAACTGTATACAGAAAGATGAGACATTTGTAAAGAAAAACTTGAGTTAGATTACTTCAATGGGCACCAAAATAAGTTATATCCAAAATCATAGAAGCATAGGTGCTTTAGGGTGACAGTTCCTGATGTGAAAGCTGCTCTGCCCTGGCTTGCTGTGCCAGACTTGTCACACTGTCTTTCAGAAGGCTGTCAGGCTGGTCACAGGTTAACTACAAAACTCTGAGCTCCTGTTGCTTGGGTTTGTTCTTCTATTTCCCACCTTGTAGTTGGGGGAAAACCAAGAAGAAAACAAACAAGGGGAATAAAAAACAAAACAAAACAAAAATAAAACCAAACAAACCAAAACCAACCAAACAACAAAAAAAAACACAAAAAACCCCACAAAAACAACAAAACCAAAAAACCACACAAAAAACGAAACCAAAACAAACAAAGAAACAAAAACTACCAAAAAGAATTCCAACCCAAACGAGAGTGAGAAACAGAAGCTGTCACCTTTTATACATTGAGCTATTAGAATCTGTATGGGGCTTTGTTTTATTGTTTTGAAACAGTATGCCACAAAATGTAAGAACTTCACAATTAATTTTTTTTGGCATACATTTTGTTTGATTGTATTACATGTCAGCAGTCTGAAGATTGAGACAGGGCCTCAGAATTCATGAAATATATAAGTAAATATTTTGAAAAATATTTCCTGTCAGTTCAGTCTGAGGAAAGTAGATACAACAGTGTGTCAAAAGCTGCTATTTTTTTTTCATTGAATGGCTGCAGACTGAAGCAAAACCATGTATCATTCAATTATAATCTGTCATGCATCTTGTTTTAGGAAAATACATGAGAAGCATGTGTGATGACTGAGGGGAGTCCCTCTATTAGTGGTGTTTGAAGTTATGTTTACAGTTCAGACAAAAGTGGATTTACGTTGTGTGGGAAGCAGCATGGAGACAAAGTACCTGGTGGCACACACTGGTGTGGACAGGGAGTTTCTGGGGCATTTCCTCTTCTTATGATCACTCTTCCCTGTCTCTCTTCACAACTCCTCTGGAGTCTTGTCCTCAAGATGCAGTAGGCTGCCAAGGAGAGGTTGTCCCTGTCCTGGACTTTTGCTCTTCTTCAGCCTGTCAATCCTTTAACTTTTGGGGTTTTGTCCCCCAGGAGAGAAAAAGTCTTTTGTATCACTGCAATGGCTTCCAACTTGAGATAAATCTAATCCTAGCTGTAGTTATTTTTAACAGAACAACATAACAGTCTGTTATGCTCCAAATAGGTGCGGTTACTGAAGGCTTTATTTTATTCTCTTGTTCACAAGCAAACTGACGGGAAGCAGATGTTCTCTTAGTGTACTCTGAAGTTAGGCCAGACACAGTAAGTGAAACTTCCTTACAGGTACTTGGGTCTGAATTAACAAGAAAATCAAATGCAGAAATAAAGGCATTGTGTGTTGTTATTTATTTAATTTTGGCTTTGGTTTTTGGTTGTTCTTTTTTTTAATTGGAGTAACTTCTGTTCTTTTCAGCAAGGCATCCTGTCAAAACTAGTTGAGTTTTTTAGAAGCTGGTTTCCTTTTCCACAGTGTAAGAAAAATGATGACATACTTCACCGACTGGTAAGTGATCACTTTTTTTATTTTTCCATTTCCTTTCCTAATCCACAGGTCTTCCTTTCCTCTCTATCTCATCCTCTGAACAACATCCTTGGTCTGTATTGTTGGTTTTGGCTCCAAGAATTTTACTTATTCTTTAGATAATACTAATTCTGGTTTTCAGTTACTGTGCCAAATTGGGCACAAAAGGACAGGAACAGTATCAGTAGCCAGACTGAAGATGTTCAAAATGTGGAAGATGATAAAATATGTGAGAAATTAAAGAAATTCCTGAAAGCTGAAATGAGTTTAATTGCAGTGTAGGTACCCCTTTGGTGGAAGGCAGTGGGGAGACACTGACTGAGAAAGTCCACGTTGCAGCCTGGTGCCTTGTAGAGACCATGTAAGACAGAAGGTTCTAGAGCTTCAGCTGAGTATTGCTTCACCCTCTGTTTCAGCTTGTAGCTCAGGCACAGCACCACAGCAGTGCAGCTGCACTGGCCCTGCACCCATCCCAGCCTCTTTGCTGCTGCACTGCTGTCCACAGCATTTGGGAAAGGCAAAGCAAACTTTGTTTGCTCTTTCTCTGCAGCACCACTTTCCAGTCTGGGCTTGTCTCAGATCTGCTTTAACTTGTAGCCAGCTGCTTCAGCCTCCTAGTATGGCTTGCAAATGTCACTTTTTTCAGACTGTTCCAGAATCTAGAATTTTGATTTATTTTTTCCACTATGATGTAGGGATGATTTCTTTAAGTGGAGCTTCAAAAGAAAATGTTGAACAACACGAGAAGTTAGGATTTTCCATTTCTCACAGAGTTCTGCTGTATCTCAGTTCTCCTTTATCTCATGAGGACAAAATTTCCTCTGAAAAATCTCTTATTAGTGAGCTTTGATTGACTTCTTTCTTCCTCCCTCTTCCCCTATGAATCGAGGTTATTAACAGCAATTTTTAGCCTTGCTTTCCTGAGATGGAGGCATAAGTGAAGAACATGGAAAACATGTTTGTCCTGCTGCATGCTACCGTAGAGTACTGAAATGACACAGGATGCGTCGGAGGAGGGCAGAGTTTCCTCTTGCACACAGTCCTGAAACAAATGTTTTCCATTAAAAGTAGAATGAAAGTTATCTGAGGTGACATCTGTGCATGGAATTAAATTTTAAACTAGCTATCTTATGGTTTCATAAAGAATCTCATTCTGTCAATGACAGAACTAAACAGATTTCGTACTGTGAAATGTCACACTTGTGTTTAAAGCTTCTATTAGAGACTTTTCAGAAATATTCTCCTTTCCTGTAATAAGCTAGATGCAGGAATGCACATGTTCGGTGTTTGTTGGGTTTTGTTATGGCATTCTTAACCTGAAGTAATTATTGTTTGGTGCAGTATGCAAATGAAGATTTCAGGGGGCTTCTCTGATGCTTCTATTTATCTTGAAGAGCTGTGCATTTCTCTTGAAGAGCCGTAGTAGGGGGGAAAAGTAGCAAATGCTTATGGCATCCAATTCACAAAAAAGTAACTCCCTAAAGTTTGCCTGGAGTTTAGCATGTGTGAGCTCTTCAGAGCTCCATGCTGTTTCATGTTTGGATTGAGTTCCCCTGGGAAAGGTACAGATTTCTGCAGGAGAGTATTCCACTGCCTTGGCTTGGGGCTTCAGTCCAGTGCATTGACCCTGCTGTTATCAAGTGTCCACAAGTGATTTTTTGTTGACTAATCTCTTTCTCTCTCTGAGCTTTGTCTGTTTGTTAATGACATAAATGATGTAATGACTTTTTTTAAAAAGTGTTTTCTGTTTTATTAATGATCTTCTAATAGATACAGTCAGTACCTCTCTGATTCTTGTGCAAATATATTGGCATACTCTGTGGCCTGTTTCCAGTTATTGTTACTATCTAGGTCAGATCACAAAGTCAGTGTGATGCATCCTGCAAGTCTGAACTGTCAGGTAGTGTGTGAGCTTTTAAAGTTAAACAAGTTTAATAAAAAAGTAGCTACTTGTGATATATCTGAAACATTCCTGTACTCTGGGAACAGATTGTTGACAGTGAAGTGGAGAGTGTGTGGGTGTTTTCCTTGTTCTGCTAAATTAATTTTAAGAATTTGCATATTCTTTACTAATGCCTGTTTTTTCTCCTGCCCATTTGTTTGTGGTAAGGATGTTGGATTTCGATTTGACACACTCCGTACCATCCTGCAACAGGAAGTTCTGCTGCAGGAGGATGTGGAACTGATTGAATTCCTTGACCCCAGTATCCTGTCTGCAGGGCAGTGTAAGCAACAGGAAAACAGACAGCTTCCAACACTACGCTCCCTAGCAACTCCTAATATTTGGTATTGTATAGAGAATATCTACCATTATATTCACTGAGAAACAAGCCAAAAAGATATTGTGCATTCTTGATAGAAAATGCAACATTAAAATAACTATTTTTTTTCTCACATCCTTGGGTCTTTATTTTACCGTTCCCCAGATTTTGTTATAAGCATGGTTTTTTCACTGGGCATTTTATTGAAAGAGTGAATTTTAATCTGAGATAATGACATGAACATGAATGGATACTCCCAAACTAATATATTCCATTAGGAAAAACTAATACAGTTGATTAATTAATTAATTTCTGATGCTATACTAAGGTGATTTTGATAAATGAGACATGATTATGAAGACTGAATTGAAAAGTGGTTTTTTTGGTGTGGTCTTCATAAAATATGTTCTGGGTGGGGAGAGGTGAGGTGGGATGTGCAATTAATTTGCAAACATAGAATATCAGAAGAATAAGCTACAGAATGTTTAAATAAGGTACACTGAAGTCAGCAGAGTCTTGTGGAATTCAATCAAGAATACTGAAGGAGCTGACTGCAGCAGTATCTGAACATCTGCCCTCTGTATTTAAAAAATAACAAGGCCAGTGGTTGTTCTGACAGATTGTCTTGCTTGGAAATGCAGGAAGCAGTAGAAAAAAAAAGCATATAATATGGCCCAGTGCTATTTTCTCATACATACACTAAAAAAGTAGATAAAATTATTATAGAGTCACACCTTAGCTGTTATGTCATTATTGACGCTCTCTGTCAAATGAGAACTTTTGAACCAGATTTTTCTGGTCCTAGCATTATCCAGTTTCTTTAACTGTTCAGCTGGTAAAGTACACTTACAAAATTTGTGAATGTTGTTCACCTTCCAGATGACACCAAGTTTGTGTTTTCATAGACTAGACGTCAACATTAGCTTGGAGAAATACCTTGAAAACAATAGAAAAGTCAATAAAGACAGAAGTTTAATGCTACACTTGGGAAGGAAAAATCAAGTTAATAAACAGCCAGTAATGAATATTTGGGTATGGAGTAGTACTCCAGAAAAGGATCTGCATATCGCTGGGATGGAATAGTGTTACGATGTGTAGAAGGTGGTTAGTAGGAAAGTGGTGATCAGTCATCAATTGTTCTGTTCAGAAAAGGGAAGGATACGAAGAAGTATAATATAATTAATCTGCCAGTCATTCAAACTGGGACTTGGGGGGAAATCCTTTGAGCTCTAAGGTACTTAGGAGTTGGAATAGCTATGGCATGGGTTGTAGAGTCTCCATTTTCATCTTTGGTCTGTCTGTGATGATCTGGGTTAACCAACCAGAAGCTGAAAATGAACAAAGGGAGCTCTTAAATCCCTTCTAGTCTTCCATTGTTATGATTTATTTTATTTGTGGGACTTTATTTTTTTAATGTACCAAGGAAGTTAGAGATTGTGTGTCTGTCCCTTTTAGGGATAATTACATATTTGGAGTATTTTAACCCTGGACCTTTACTAAAACCTATCAGTAGCCAGTAGCTCTAAAGAGTTAACACTTGTAAAGCTGGTTGAAATTTGACCACAAAACTGTCCAGGAAATAGAAACCCAGAGATTGTGCCTTATTTTAGAAATGGAAAAATATTCCTTGTGAGTACTTCCAAACCTAAATGCAGGATACACAACTTTAAGGGATGAAGGAAAAAAATGATTTTCATTGAAAACATTCTGGAAAAGTATAGTTGTAATGCACCTTGAAGCTACCCCATCCCTCTCTCTAAAGACTGTGATTATGTTGCAAAACTGTATAATAATATATATGAAACACAGTGTATTTTCTAGCAGTTACTTATTTACGTTGAATTTTTCTAGATGGAAGTAACAACTTTATAAGTTTTTTAAATGTCTTTGAGAAATTACTGAGGAACTAGGAACTCTATTTCTTATGGATTTTCAAAAGGCACCAAATTATTTTAAATTATTATTCAAGCTATCTTTATAAAATTGTGTTAGAAACTAGTGGTGCATTGGTATCCAAGTTAAATGAGTCAGACTAGAAAAAATACAGCTGGCACTACATGAGGGATTTGCTACCAAAAGAAACATGCCCTTCCCTACTGTACTCTTGAACCTGGAAGTACAGATATTACAGTTCCTACACGCCCTGGCTTATAATGCTGAGTAGTTAGATTTTTTCTATTTTCTTTTCTACTTTTTTTAAAGTCATATGTGTAAGAGAAACTGACCTTTCAAAGGGGTACATTACTCTCCTATTCATGCTGTAAAAAAGCTGAAGAAATGTTTCCTTAGAGTACACCAACCAAATAATATCATGTACATATTCATCTAAATCTGTCACTAGGAATAGTTTTCAGTGTTTACAGCTCCCTTCAGGACCTGCATAAAAGCCCCATAATAAGATGTTGAAATCTCACCTGTAACTCAAAACTTTGTGATTTTCCCACTTGTTTGACCTCAGTACTGTGTGGCTGACGATACTATCTCTGTTTGCAGGGATGTCTCGCTGTTCCTTGCCTTTGTAAGTGCACTGCTTATGTTTCCTTCATGGTGGAAGGAATCATCCTGGCTGCTGTGCGGACTGGTGCTGCTTGTCTATGCAGGCTTTAGAGTGTGGGGCACATGGAAGACAGCCAAGCTGCAAATGTCCCTGCGAAAATACTGTATCCAGCTGGAAGAAACAGTGGCGAATAGCCGAGCTTTTACTAATCTCGTGAGGAAAGCTCTACGACTTATTCAAGAGACTGAAGTAATTTCCAGAGGATTTACCCTGTGAGTCTGTATTTCACTTTATTTAATACACAGCTCCCTTCAAACCAGCTGTCTTCTGGAATTGTTGTGTTACACTGTCTCCCATAACAAGTGGAATTACTGAAAAACATAACACTTAAAGGTTTTCATTTACACAAAATAGTATAATTACCATTCATACTAAAAGTATGAATTCTAACAACTCAGTGTTAAAACCCTACATCTTGAAGGTGAATTAAATCTCAAAAAACTCATGAAATATGCCTTTGATATTTCCTGTTTTGCTAGCAATGAAATATGAACAAGTGGACTTTGAACTAACCTAGTTAACTATTTTGGGGAGTCAGGTAGAGAGTTTTTTTTTAATCTTATTTATTTATTACCAAATCTACATAAATAAACTAGTCTGCAGTAATCATTCATATTTTAGAAAACAGGATGACATAAAAACCATTCTATTTTTATTTAAAAAATAACAGTCTGAAGCAGTGACAACACAGTAATAAGTGAAGACCATCAAATGTCATTTCTCACCTCAAGTAAAGTTAATGATCCTTTTTTCTTGTATACAATTGCTGAAACATTTAGATTATTAAATTATTTACTGTTGAATTTGCCTCTCTTCCACTTAAGGGATGCAAAAGTGTTTGTAGTTATTTGTTAAGTTTTGCTTATTTTGTATGTGAAAGGACATCAGAAAGTGTTCAATGTATGCAATGATTCCAAAGCTTTTCCCCTGTAACCACCTATGATGAATCCATATCTGTGCCAATTCCACTTAAGGCTAAAGGAGGTAGGAAATGCCAACACCTAAAATACAGTCAACTGCTCTCTAAAAACAATAAAAAATTCCTTTGCCACCAAGAAGATGTTTATTCATACCAGACCAACTATTCTGCATTCAGACACATGCTGTTACATGCAAGTTTGCAACTTTAGACTTAAAATTTTGGATTAATTTTCTATCTTGAGATACCTTCAGTGTACTTCATTGAAGAAATGTTTTGTTCTCCCTTTGGAATGCATAAGCATGTCTTCAGTCTGCCTAGCTATGTGTTTTTTGTTTTGGTCTGGTTTTTTTGCTGAAGAAGCATATACTTGAGCAATAAGCAGTCTTATCTTTGCAAACGGGTTCTTAAAAGAAATTATTGTTCAGGCTTGTCCAAATTACAGATGAGAAAAACATTTGGATTTTTGCCTAAGTTTAAGCGAACGAACCTGTGGTCAATGTCTACATGGCTGCTGCCTTGTTCTTTTACTAAATATCTTAGATAACATATTAACAAAAAACAGACTGGTCTTTAAGCTGATGCTTGATCTAATAGCTTCTTTACTTGAAACTTTGGCAAGCTTTTCAAAAGACTTTGGCATATGGATGGAGTGGGAGAAGTCTGACTGTGCCAGCATTCTCATTGGAACGACTGTACATTATAAAGAAGTCAATGCTATACAAGTTTTGGGTTGGTTTAACCTAAAGAAAGTTCTAACTCCAGAGTGTCCTTTTCTGCATCCACATTTGCAAGAGATGAACATGGCAATGTGAAATTCTTTGTGTGTGATCCAAAAAGCTAGTTACACCATTTTTGCTGGAATTTTCTACAGTAAACCTCAGCAGAACGAAGCTTAATATGTTCTTCTCTTGTAATGTTGTCAAAGTCTTAGTGCTGTTCAGGAGTCTCCTGGCAATAGAAATGGTTGCATCTGAAAAGTTACTGAGTATCCTCTTGTGTTATTTTACATCCTTGAAAGAATGAGATTTCCATGGGTACAGCATGCTGGTCAGTGTTACATATGCAGCTGTTTTGAGGTACTGCTAACTGAGCATAGTTTGCCCTGTGCATTGATCCTATTGCGAATGGAAAGGTACTGAAGCTGTCATTTAAATGGTACCAAGTTTGGACTTGGACTGGTTGTACTTAGCTAAACTCTGACAGGGCAAGTCCAGGTCTGCAGCTTTTTCCTGAAGTTCCTCATGCTCCACAGCTGGTTTTCCTCCCCATTACACCATCCTTTGCTGTTCTCATAAGCTGATTTACATATCCATTGAAATATCTATGGCTTTGCTTTATTCCACCCTATTTGCCCCTTATTAATTGATATTGGTCTGTCTCTGTAAATGGTAGATTATTACTAATGAGGTTTTGGTCAGTTGTCTATAGGTTAAGTGGTTTACTAGTGTGTGGTGGTGACTGCTATACTCAAATAAATATTCCAATATCCTTTTGCCTTCATTCCCCTCCCACCCAATAAAACCAACTGCAGCCACACAGAACAGGAACTAAGAACTTAAGCAGGGAGCTTGGATTAAATGACCTCCAGTGGTCCCTTCCAGTCTGAACTATTCTGTGATTCTCTGATCCTGTCAGGCTTCTCTTATATTAGCTGCTCTCAGACAACTGCATATTCTGATTCCAGCATGGCCTTTGGAAGTGTTGAACGCTCTACTGGAATTTCAGGTGTGTCTGTGTGGTACCAGCTCTGCAATGCAGAGATAGCAGAGACCTCACCTGGGTAGGCTGGATTACAGAAATTATGTAGCAAAGGTAGGGCAGTGCTCTACTCAGGCAGATGGGCAGTATTTCTGTCTAATTGCTTCATTTGCAATTAGACAAATGAAGCCTAATCACGGGTTGCAGCCTGGAATTTCTGCAGGGTAATGAAAGTGTGTCCATTGTCTTGCACATCATGAAACAAGAACTGAAGGAATACATAATGAAAGGCTGCCGCAGCAAGCAGCAAGTGTTTATTCCCTTGCTTGTCACCAAAATAATTAACTTCTTTTCCAAAATGCTTCTTTTCTACTGTATTTTAAACTAAAATTAAGCTCTATGAGCATAATACATATGGATGTGTATTAGCATCTTTATAGAAATACTTTCATGCCAGAGTGCAGTAATAGGTATTTATTAATGTATTTATATGTGTTTGTTAAAAGCTGAAAGCCAATTTAAGATTTGGCTTGTAAAATTAATGGAGAAATATGTTGTTGTTCTGTACAGTTAAATGGGTTTGGAACTGTAGCAAAGGGGAAATTCACCCTTAACCATTTTTTTTTCTTGCCACTTGTGGCTGATATGCAAAGCTAGTAACTATTTGTAAGTCCAGAAAAAATACATAGAGGATAAGAGAGAGATGTTTTACAAGGGTGTGTGGTGATAGGGCATGGGGGAATGGCTTTAAATTGAAATAGGGCAGGTTTAGATTAGATACTAGGATGAAAATTCTTAACTGTGAGGGTGGTGGGTCAAAAGGACAGATTGTTCAGAGAAGTGGTGAATGACCCATCCCTGGAAGTGTTCAGGGCCAGGCTGGATGGGCTTTGAGGAGCCTGGTCTAGTGGAAAGTGTCCCTGGCCATGGCAGGGAGGTTGGAATTAGAGGATCTTCATGGTCCCTTCCAACCCAAACTGTTCTATGATTCTGTGAAGATAAATGAAACACTAAGAAGTTTGGGATATGACATGTCTGACAGATAGACACATGTAACAGATTACACTATTTTAAATTAATGGAATAAAGAAGAATTATTTTATAAAAAGCACTGAAAGAAGCCATTCCAGAAGGAAAGCAGATTGTTTTGCTGAATACTGGCAGTATGTGCTGTGCACGAGTTATGCTATTTTTGTTCTGTATAGGAGTGAGAAAAATTTCCATCATGGTAGTAGAACAAAGATATTTGTCTCTTTTTTATGATAGAAGAATTTTGCTCCTTTTCTTTGAGCCTGCTTCTGACAATTCACATGAGGCTTGAGTCCACAAACTGATGTGAGAGTTTATATGTAAGCACTTCCAGTTGTTACTTTCAAAAACTAGGGAAAGGTTAGAGAATGGCACGTACTGCATTACATGCTGTGTTCCCTAGTGAAAGGTACAGCAAGGCTAGCATTTTAAATTTACATTTAGAAATGGAAATGAACACAGCTTGGTTTTTTGTTTTTTTTTCCAGATTTTAAAGTAGTTTATGAGATGTTATATAAACCATTTTAATAACACATAATTTCAAATGGTATGCTGATACTTTATATTGTATTTCAGCTAGCATATTCAATATATGGCAATATTTGGCATGAATCTGCTTGTGCTAATGGTGTTAAACATACAGATATATGGTTCCAGCCTTGCTCACTGGGTGGGCTGCTCTGCTTTTCATATTTGATAGTGAAGGCCACAAGCTATTTCCCCTCCCGGTCAATGTGCAGTGCAGTCCAGCTAAGCACATACAGTAGGACTGACATTTTCCCAGCAGTGTCAAGTCTGCTGACTTGGTCAGCATTTTAGTCAGATGGATTGCAGAAATCGTTACCAATGCAGCAACCTACCTCAGACTTACCAGGTACCCCGGATGCTTTTCCCTTTTAGGTGACTGAACATGAAATCACCTCTTCACTGTGCCCTGTGAAAGGTGAGAGTAGAAGCAGGCTTCCAGTCCCCAAACCGTTAATCGCAACTGCTTGTCCTGCTGTCCAGACTACGTTCATTCCTGAGTTGATTCTAGGAAAAACAGTCCCAGCAAGTA
Organism: Pardalotus punctatus; assembly: GCA_013400915.1. Taxonomy (NCBI): domain Eukaryota; kingdom Metazoa; phylum Chordata; class Aves; order Passeriformes; family Pardalotidae; genus Pardalotus; species Pardalotus punctatus. The sequence goes on from VZTX01024738.1 coordinate 366,967, forward strand.
GAGTGCACCTAGGCTGTTTCCAGAGTCTCAGTCACAAGTTTGACTTCAGATCATACATGAATAGATATAACTGGAGCTTGAAGTTCCACAGACCTGTTTAATGTTTGCCCAGTTCACAATTCATTTTATTTCCAAATCAGGCAATTTCTTACAGTGTTAAAGTAATTATGAAGTATATTCTAATAGGGAAATGGCATAATTTCTTTTAAATGGACTATTCACCTGACTAGCCAGACACCAAATATATTTTCAAATATGCTTGTATTTCATGTGTTTACCTGTCAAAACTCCCAAAACCACAGCTGTCATTCATTGCATGATGATAAAATCTATGTCACCATTCCAATATTTCTTTTCACCTAGAAAACTTTCTGCATCAGGAAGGTTAAAAGAATATAGTATTTTGCATGAAAAGTTATGTATTGACACTTTTTTCTGCAAAAATTATTGAAAAATAAATTTGGATATAAAGAGGTATATGTTAAACACCTGTTTATTTAAACTTCCAGAACTGACAGTGGGCTTGTAATAGTTTTGTATCCTCATTGAGGTAATTTTATGGTATGTTCACCATTACTGTACCATTTTGGAAAATTTTAGAGAAAATAAATGTGCTCAGGAGTTTTGCCACAGCTCAGATGAGAATAGAATCAGGCTATCTACTGAGGAATCCTGGCTGCTGTCTGAAATTTTGATTAAATATAGAATTGATATGATAGTTGGTTTTTTAATCTCATAGTTACTCAATGATTTGAAAAATTTTTCTAAATAATGAAATAGGAAAACTGATGTACTGTTTTTTAAAAATACTTTAGGACATCTGTACAGTTGTATCACATTTTACTTTTCAAGTTTGCTTGACAGGGTCAGTGCCGCTTGCCCATTTAATAAAGCTGGACAGCATCCTAGTCAGCATCTGATTGGCCTCCGGAAAGCCGTGTATCGATCCGTCAGAGCCAACTTCCGAGCTTCAAGACTGGCTACTCTATACATGCTGAAAAAATATCCTTTCTGGAAAAACCCACAAGTTCAGATAGTCCTTGTTGCCCACCTGCGGTTGTGCGAATGTTTACAGTCAGGCTGTCTAGAACCATACAGTATCTAATTACGTATCTAAACAAGGTAAAGAAATGGTAGCATTTAGTAAATAGTAAATTGGGGCTTGTGTTTAGTTCGGAACATTCTTAAAATTTTTGCCTTTTTGTGTACTGTGCAATGTGAGATCAGATTCAATGCACTGAAAACATTGTCCTATTACTGACACACATGCTTTTGGTGTAAGTACTGATGATGTGTTTCAGAGTCTTTCAGGATTTTGTTTTATAATTCCTCTTAGCCATCTTTTTCCCTTGCACCAAAATATCCTCTTCTCTGAACAATATGGCCTTTCACTCCACATCCATGTGTTCAAAGGTAAGTTGATTTTCTCCTACCAAAATTATCTGCAGCAAATTAAGCTTTTATGTTAATGTATATCTGTGTTAGATATATCTATATCTATGTATTAGATATATATATCTATGTGTTAATGTATGTATGTGTTAGAATGAGATCTGTCTAATGAGCCTGTGACAGAGAATTAAAAATTTTAGTTCAAAGTTTTATTCATGGTGATACAAATTGCATAAACTTGATATGTTATCATTCTCACTTCAATAAAACTGGAAGTTCAGCAAGCTTGTGACTAATGTACCCCCTTTTAACTAGATAGCTGCTTTCAGTGAGTACAGGTAAATAATTTTGCCCTAATTAAAATTTGTTGCCATGTAGAAGAGAAAATATGCACTTATATTTTAGCCTTATACCGGGTATTTGTGTCAAACTTGGTGGACCAGTAATTTACTGAGATGGAAAGTCATATTGCTTACGTGTTGTGTGGAGGGACAGTTGGGCACTAGCAGAAACAACTCAGCATTTTCTTACGCCATTCTTACTCTGATTTGTTCATATCAGCAAGAGTGCATTGCTCAAAATCACAGAACAAAATGCCATAGAAAAGAGTATTTCTCTTTTAGTTCAGAATATAAGGTTATAGCAGGATGCAATGGCTGAAAGCCTAAACTAGAAATTAGGCACTTTGGGTTAAGTATTTACAGGATGTCATGCAGACCAGTTCAACAGCTCTCTGCACTATCTTCCACTGAATTGTGTGATAATTCAGGCAGTGCTTCACTCGGCATGCTAGCTGCTTGATATTTTATTCTTAAGAGCCTTGTGGGTTTTGCATCGTGGGAATCTGATGTAATTATATACAAGCTGGATGGAGGAAATTCTGTCGTTTATGTTACTGGATGATGTTAATAATCTGATCCTCAGCTGCTGTGGAATGGTCTGGTACTCCATTTCCACTGAACTATTTTGATAGGTAGGGTGTGGGCATTGGACCATGTAAACTTAAAAGCTTGGATTTTGTTGTAAGGTGATGTTCTTTGCTGTCAAGGCATAAATGGTATATTTTATTAGTGATAAAACCAGCCATTGGATAGTAGTATTTTAAAATGAGTGATCTGTTGCCCCATTAGGTTGGAATGCATATAAAATGCATTCTGTCTTTGAGATGCACTGAGCACAGGGAAATTTTCAGATTTCCTGTAGTAAATCTAGTAAAAACTTGTTCCTTCTCCTCTGTAAAGGTTTAGTTATTGCATCATGAACTGTTAGAAAAACACATACCTTTTAACTAGGGAGAAAGTTCACACAAGAAAAACTGTAAGCGAAACAAAAAGTATAAACCGTCTCGGGATTATAAAGCCTAAATCAGAAATCCCATGCTGAAAGGTTTGAGTATAGGCACTTGGGCATTTTTCAGTGCCATAGTTCTTCTGAAGGGCTTTGACCTGACTTTCCAGTTTCTGATGGAGTTACCATCTTCGTCCTATGTGCTCCCTCTGCTGGGCATGCTGTCAGGTTAATTTAGAGTAGACACCATTTATGTGAGGCAGCTGCTGGTGACAACAGTAATATTCTGATGGTAATTAATTTACATTGCAGATTTTTGTCAGAACACCTAATAGGCTTCTTTCTTTCTGGACATAAGTGATAAAGGAGGGAGAAATGTGTTTGTTTAGATCCTGGACACTTTGTTTTACTGTTTCCTGGGACACAGAATATTTCTTTTTCATGCAACGTTCTTCTACTTAACTGGTAAACGTCTCTTGAGCAAATCACTTTTGCAAGTTCAATCCTATGAGAATTTAGCACGTGGAAAGTTTGGGTGTGAAAGTGGATGGAACGTGTAGCTTCCCCAGAAAACAACATCAGTTGAACAAGAGACAAGTGCTTCTAATTGGCTTTGTGTGCAAGATACAAGGAGCATTCAGTTTCTAGATAAACTATAAATGAAAAAACCCATATTTTAAATTAAGACCATGTTTTCATTTATGCTTTACAAATATATATATATGTTTCTGTAGAACAAATGTGATTTTATCCTCATGGCCCTAAGTTTAAGTTTCTGTTTTAAAATGGATTTTAGTATTTTGTGACTGGGTAGCTATCAGAAAACATGGAAAAATCTTGAACTGCTCCTCCCCAGCTTGAAGTTAGCCTAAAATTAGTGCAGTTTTAAAATATATGCTGCCTAGTCTATGAATTATTATATCTGTCTTCTGGTATCAGTTATGTTGTTCTTGCTTCCTACTTTTTAAGCATTTTTGAGGACTAGAAATGTATATTTTCCTACTGAAATTTTAAATGTGGTGAATGGCGTTGATAGATACCAGTTTGCCATTCCTCCTATCAAGATCATGTCTTTACAGTGATGTAATCAATAAAGTTAATGGTATGACAATCAGGGAGCTCCTGTTCTTCACAGAGCTCTCCGAAATGTCAAAGATCTTTTACTGTGAAGAACTCTGAGTGGTCCATCCACAGACAGAGCTCTCAGGGAATTCGCATCCTGAGTTTGGTCTATAACACAGGCTACCTTTAAAACTTAAAATTGCACAGTTGTTCTCCTTCCTCTGTTAAATATATGATTTCTGGTTTAAGATTGCCATGAGCTACTGTTATGAAACTCAATATTTAAAAGTAAGCTGTTTCACTCAGAAAAGGATGCAGGGATTTGCCATCAATCTTTCATCAATTTCATGTTTCTTTTTATGTGTTTGTATTTAGACATAGGTGTTTTGTCACTGTCTTATTTCTCATACTTCTAAGAGCCTCTAAAACTTGTGCTCCAAATAAGGATTGCAGAATTTTCAGTTAAACAGAATTAAGGTGGATTCCAAAGAATGCATGTGGTTCCATAAAAATTGCCTGGAATAAGAATCCTTAAGTATTTCTTTCCTTTTCTGTGTGTTTAATGGGAAAGTGGCTTTGTTTACCACCTTAACTCCAGCTAAACCTACCCTCTGAACTCTGAGAGTGACAACGTGACCAGCTACATCTGTGTGGTCCCCTTTAAGGAGCTGGGTCTGGGACTGAGTGAAGAGCAGGTCTCCGAGGAGGAGGCACACAATCTGACTGATGGCTTCAGCTTGCCTGCACTCAAGGTAACCTCTCCTAGAAGGACATAATGCATCCATGCCGGCTTCTGTTCAAAATCTTTCTTTGTCATGAAGCCCTGTGGCTTGTACATCCTGGCCCGTAGTAACACACTGAATTGAGGGGAGGGCATAATAATCAGCCTCTTATCATGTGTTTCTACATTTATGGGCATTCAGGTGATTTCTTTCTGCATGTAGAGAAAGAGTAGCTGCTCAATACAACATCAAGATTTTTTTCTGCAGATCATGGAAATTCAAGTCAGTGTTCTATTATCAGCTTGATCAATCCCATTAAACATGATTTTTGCTCTCTGATCCACCTGATCCCAGCTGAATAAAATAATTTCTGGATTTGTACTTGCTTCTTTTTTTATCTAATCTCTTGATGTGAATAAAAAGAGACACATCAGAAGACAAAAATTAGTTGTAATTGCCAAAGGGAATAGCTGCATTTAGTCACACCGAGGAGCAGAAATCATAAGCTTGGACCCCTGCTGCCATGAGCCAGTGTGGTTCTTTGATCTTTGAAAAACATTTAACTGAACAGAATGACAGCCATATAATGGTCTTTTTATCTGTTTTGTTTTGAGATGTTAGGTATTTTTTATTTGCATGAGTCAATTGGAAAGAAGATCTAATTTGAATGCAAACCTTCTCTACTCTAATGATCCTCTGCCAAGGCAGTTCCCTTTTAATACTGTTTTTTTAATGGAAAATTCCATTATTATATGACTTCTGTGTTTCTACGGGGGTGGCTTTTGTTGCATTTTTTTCACTTGATTTATAGACCTTGACTTCTTTTGTTCTCACAGTAAATGCTACCAATAATAGTGATTACTAAGCTTTGAGGCTTTGTCTAATTAGTTGTAAGCTAAGATCTACAATAAATAGAAGCTTTTGGGATTTTTTTCTGGCCTTTCATTAGCTGAAGTTCTAATTGCAACCGTGTAAGCCTGCTAATTTACCCACTTATTTTTAAGCACAAGAAGCCAGTCAGAGGTGCCCAAGCTTGTAAGCTAAGTCTTTGTTTACCTGCAATTTGCAGTAATTTAACTGAAATCTGTTTTAGTTAAAACTGGTTAGGATGCTTTCTGGATACAGTTAAGCTCACAACAACTTGTAAATCTCAATTTATGTTAACTCATAACAGATAGCAATGTAGGCTGGGTGTGGTATAGCTGAACCAAACTAAATTAACATAAATCAGTCCTAAGCAGGTTCCTGTGTAGGTGATACAATACTTGGATAACCTTGGGACGTATTTGTGTGGTGAGCCCTGGATGTACGTGCAGTCCTCTTCAGTCTTTTACTTTGAGTGAGTTTGTCTTCGTATTAAAATGCAGGTCATACTAAGCCATATGACAAATGTAGTATATGTCTTTTGGCTACCTTGTCCTTGAAGTAAAGCAATTTAAAGAGTGAAAATTTTTCACTTAAGAAAAAATACCAATTTAAGCTGAGGAGGGCCAGTTGTATATATTGTGTGTCAGCAAAAATCATCAGTAGTCATTGGCAGAGGAAGCTACTTGCAACCATAAATTCCATCTGGAATTTCCTTTTCTCTCATCATTGTGCCTTTTTTCAGGTAGGTTTTCGATTATTATTATCAGTTCCTGAAGTCCAGTATTTCTGTGTGCTACGTTTTCACTGCCTGTGATTTATGTCTGGTGGAAGGGATTGGTCTTTTTTTGTGCTTATTACAGCATGAGCTTTTGACTTTTTATCCAAGGCACCACATGTTCAGGGACACTTGAGTGATTGCTTCCCATTTGTTTGCTTTGTATTTTTGCACCCAGCCAAATCAGTCTTGCATGTGTGCCCCAAACTAATTTCATGTCATTCATGTGTTCTTTTTTCTCATGAGCATCTTTTGTAAATTTAGACTTTTTTTTTATTTTGGAATACTTTATCTGTTTGCATCCAAGTCTTTTTGACACGATGAGTAAATATTTTGTCTTCCTTGGTCTGGAATGCTTGCAAACAGATTTCAGTCTGCACCTCATAATTACCTACAGTTGATCCTTTTTAATAAGGGTCATTATTGCAGAGAAAAGTGTCATAACCTTTCCTTTTCATTTTAGACATAAAAGGTGCTGCTGTTCTGTCATGGTCTACTGAGCAAGCTTCTCTAAAATAAGAAAGTTCTTTTCATTTCATTGGAAGTGGAAGTTCTGAAGAAATCGAAAGTGTGGGCTGCCTTGCTCCCAGATGGACTGGCTTCCTTAGTACCATATATAACGTGAATCAGTTCATTTCTTAAAAGCCTTTCCTTCCTTAGTGGTATTGGTGGAATTTCTTACTTTGGCTGAAAAAAGAAATAAGTTAGCAGCTCAACTTTCTTCAGATGTAGAATATTTTTTTGTTGAAGTACAGTGCAGTTAGGCTCATGTTTCAAGGTTGGGTGTGGGGCAATGCAGTAGTTATTAGATTGTACAAATGATAACTTCGCCATATAAAGAGAAAAATGTCTTTGCTGCCACTGGAATTTTGGCAGCCCTTTATGAGCTGTAGGGTATATGGAGATTATAGCAAATATGAAACTAGCTGATGAGAATATGAAATTTTGGACTCTGACAATTGTCTGAGCTTAATTACATTTAATAACCTTCATCAAAGAATTAACAGTTATGTAAGGTTCACAAGATCTGAACCTTATATGCTCTGGAATACCCTTCAGAAACAGTCAGTGGATTTTTGCAGTTTTTCAAAGTCCTGTTGCTGGCCAAGGAATGTTTTCCCATGGTGTACCTGTACATTTACTTTGGAAGGCTGACTGCCTCCCCAGGTGCACAGAGTTAACCCTACCCTCTTTCGCAGGTGCTCTTTCAGCTCTGGGTAGGGCAGAGTTCAGAATTCTTCCGGAGGCTGGTGCTGCTGCTCTCCCCAGCCAACGCATCCCCCAAGCCCTTGGTGTCCCCGGAGCGGCTGCCTCATCACATCCTGAGCGATGTGACCCAAGGCCTACCTCACACCCACGCTGCCTGCTTGGAGGAGCTCAAGAGGAGCTACGAGTTCTATCGGTACTTTGAAACTCAGCATCAGTCGGGCTTGGAGTGGCCAACCAGGACCAAGCAGAGGTCCAGAGAGCTGAACAGTCTCCAGACAGCGGTACGCAGCTTGCAGCTTCATCTCAAGGCACTGCTCAATGAGTAAGTTTACACATGAATTTACAGAATACGCAGAAGGCTTTGGACTTGAAGTTCTTGGGTTGTCGGCTTGTATCCCCAATTAAAAGCAAAAAAGGCAGATACATATAGTCTCTGCTATTGTAGCCATATTTTTACACAGTATTGGCACAAGGATCCTTGGTTTACCATGGAATCTGATGTTTTTCCTGGGTATTGTTTGAGTATCTGGTGAAAATTTGAAGATAAGCACTAAGATTTTGCCATGCTTTTGTCATTCCCTTATAAAAAATACGAAAACATAATTATCTTCCATTGATTTTGCAACAAACCAAATGCTTCATTAAGAACATTCAGCCCATAGTAACTACCTAATAAATACCTTTAAAGGTTTGTCACTGCCTTGGTGAATCAGTTGAGACTGTCCTACTCCTTTAATCTTACATATAAGAATTACTATAACAAGTGCAGCTGACCAATGTATCTTGATGTAGGAAAAATTATTTTAATTATAAAATTTTGGGGCATCTTTGAGGAATTGACTGAGTTAAACTTGAAGAAAATAGCAGTATATTACATTAAATCTTGAAAGAATGGTGAAGTCAGATATTTATTATTACTTAACTGCTGTTCATCTCCTCATCATTTAGGGTAATAATCCTTGAGGATGAACTTGAAAAGCTTGTTAGCACTAAGGAGACACCTGAATTGACAACAGAAGCCCATCAGGTTCTGGAACAAAAACTAAAGTTTATTCAGCCTCATATGCAGGCAAGCAACAGCTGCTGGGAAGAAGCCATTTCTCAGGTGGAAAAAATGAGTGGAAGAAACCCAAATAAAAAAGGTAAACGTGAGAGATTAATTTAGCAACTAATGGGATACACTTCAGAGATTAAATGGTCAAATGGATCAAAGACAGTGTTCAGCCTGTGTATCAGAATTTTACTGAAGAAGGTCTCACAACCACACACCTGGAAAAACTGTGTCCTTCTGAGTGTCAGACTTTTTCACTGTGATGGCCTTGAAACTTTTGTTTCAGCAAAAAATGCAAACATGTTAACTCAGTCTGTTAGACCTGTGGGTTCAGATGGTTGCGTTTTCAGGTACGGACTGATGGTGGCTTTTTGCCACTTAGAAGTCTTACTGAGCAGCATATCCCAATGTTTTGCTTGAGGGACTTGTACTGCCCCTGCTGTTCTTGTGAAGCATAACCAGCTTAAATAATTGAAGTGAACTTAGGCTCTCCTCACATGGAATTGAACTTGTAGTTTCTAATCTTTCTTTTTTCCAGGAACATTTTTACTATCTTAGGAAGGCACAGCCCAGCATCTGAAAAATGCTGGTAATGGAGACTGCACTAGAAAAATTGGGGGGAACTTGAGGTATCAGCAAGTTACCTACAGAAATCCAAATCTGAAGTGCACTATGCTCTTAATGATGTATGGGTGGAATATCCAGTAAATGGATAAATATTGCTGTGGGCCTAGAGGCAGGCAGGCCAACCTTGTTCATGCTTACATCAGAACTGGGAGCACTGGGAGGCTTCTTGCAGGCTCTGGGCAGGTCCAGACATGGCATAAACAAACTCCTGTACTTTGCCCGATGGTGTCCTCTTACAGCTTCCCCCTCAGTGCTGCGTAAAACAGCTGTGAGTATGTTAGATGTAGCCTGATATGTTTGCATGTGCTGACCTGTTGTGTTTTGTAGATGCCCTCCACAACCTGCAGTTCCACTGATCTTTTTTCCTCTTTCCTTAAAAGTTCTTTCTAGACTAAACACCATAGTATTTTTAGTTATTTTAGTTTTATTTTTAGTTTGTGTATAAATTTTGCAGCACGCATTTTTATTATAACTTGCTTCCTTTTAAAGTTCAGTACAAAAATAACCTCATGTGTGATCTAGAAGGAAGGGATTGTGTGGGAAATGAAAAATAAAATAATTCTTCACTTTTGCCCACTGGCTTTCCTGGAAATGTGCTGGGATTGAACTGCTATTTTGCACCAAGTTTACCAAACTACTCCACAGGAGCTACTTTAAATTATGTTGGCCATTGAAAACTAAATTTATCTGACAGCATTTGACTTTCCTGATATATTTCTAAGCCACCTTTCTTCTGTGAGTTGACCTTTTCAAGATGTACATGAAATCAAGTCCAATTCTTTTGCTGTCTTCAAATTTTAACAGCTGGTCTGTCAATCATGTTGTGTAAATTACTTCATTAAATTGTCTCTCATTTTTTTTCAATACTTTCTGAAAGCTCTTTGGGAGAAGATACCTTCCACCTGAAATAATATAGCTTCTCAGCACATCTTTTATGTTTATGCATTATTATCCAAAACTAAATTAATCTTTTGACAAGAGCTGTTTCAAGAACCCCATGGGATTAGAACATTGTGTCTAAGTGAATGCCAAGCACTTTTGCTGCAAAAGATGTTTAGTTCAACTAACTAGTTCAGCCAGTAGAGCATCTGTATAAAGAGGTGAGTCTCCTTCAGCAAGCACCACATGCTTCCTGCCCTGAATCATTATGTGTCAAAGCTGGTTTCTTCCAGGTACATTAAATAGCCAAAGCAAAGCCTTTTAGGGTAACAGATTGAACATTCACACCCCCCTGTCAGCCTGTCATTGGTGGTGACACCAGCAGATATCATATATCTTAGCATATGGTTCCTTCAGGGAATACAGTTTGGCTTCTTCCTTTACATGACTTGGTGTATTTCTAGAATCAGTGCCTTTACTCACTTATCCTGTCAGGAACAGAGCAGAACCTCAGAGCAAGTGAGGCTTTAGCACATTGAAGGGAATTCACCTCTATTTAAATTCCTTGCGCAATGATGGACCTATCTATCATTCATCTACGTGTACATCTTTGCTCATTTCCTAGAACTTACAGCTTCTTCTCTTTATTCTTTCACATTTTGTCATCACTGATAAAACTAATTTACCACTTAGAGCCTTGAAAATTTAAGCACGTAGTAAAAAAGTAGTGCTAATATTACAGAATGGAATACCCTTTATGGCTAGTTACAGCATTGTATTAATAATCTTTGAAACAACAGCCCTCAAATTGTTTAAATTCAATTCTTTTTCCTTTTAAACTGTCTCTATCTTTGCAAGTGTACACAACTTTTTTAGATATTTATAAGGGCGAGGCCATAGTACTCTGCTGCAATCTCACCATCCTTAAATGTTCAGTGTATAGATTAGAAATGGAAAATAGGGTTAGGTGGGGTTTGGCAAGGTCATTTAACCAATTTCCCTTCTCAAGGGTAAATTAGTATTTGTGAGTAAATGTTGTTTACCTGTTCCTAAAAACTCTCTTTAGAGACATTTGACAGTATTTCCAGGCATCTATTCCAGCACTTAACTCCATTACCAGTAGAACATTATTGCTGATTAGAAGTACCTCTTGCTGCGATTTAAAAGCAGTACTTCTGATCCACCCACAATGGAAATCCATTTCTTCTTGATGGCTCTTATATTTTGAAAATGATTAATATATTTCTTTCTGTCTTCTCTACATGACACCCTATGCTTCAGCTCTTCCCTGATGACTATTCATTATTCAGTCCTCTGATCATTTCCAGTGTTTTACTCTATACTTCCTCTAGTTGCCCCACTGTATTATGGAATGAAGGGGCCCAGACTGGGCACTTATGTTCCATCCACAGCCTGATCAGTGCCAGAGTAGAAATGTTATTTCATGTGTTTAACCGTCAGTGCTGTTGCTTGTATGTACTAGTTTGTAGTTTGGCTTTTTGCTTGCAGCGGGGGAGAGTTGATGGTGAGGCTCCTCACCTCCTTCTTGGTGGTGCTCCTCAGTCAGTTGTGATGTATTTGTGCACTTGGCTATTCCAAAGCACAAAAATTTGCAGCCACCGTCACCAAACTGCTGGATCTGAAACCCAGTTCTACCTGAGTTGTATCTCTGATTTTCCAGCAGTAGTTTATATTCTAATGGTGCCCTTCAGTGTTCTTGCAGATTATCCCCATATCAGCAGACTTAATGAGACGCAACCCTTTTCTTTCACCCATTGGAAATATTAAAGAGTGTTGGACTTGAGACAAATCCTCACTGAATGTATTCAGGTCTGAAAATGGTAACCACGCTTGATGATCCAAGAGACTGTTCTGTGCACCTAATAGGAACATTTCCTGGCCCATGCATTTTGCTTACAAGAATGTCATGACAACCTATCAGAAGTCCTACTGAAAACAAAATGCAGAATGTCTTTGGTTCTTTCTAGACATAAGAACTGTTACTGCACTAAAAAATTAACATTTATTTTCAACAAATCCAGACTGGCTGTTACTTGTCTCCTTGCTACCTTGCAGGTAGCTTCCTCTAAGTTTTGCTTTATTATTTCTTCCAATATTTTCCAGTTATTTGAAGCTGTTTTACCTATAATTTTACTATTTTACTTCTTTTTTTTCTAAAGGAAACCAAGTATCTTCTCTGGTTTTACCAATTTTGCTTGCCATCTGCAGGTTTCCAAGGCCTGTAAAATTTCTGAGATTTGTTAGTTGAAGTGTTTCAGCATGAGTTCCATAGGACCCAGCTTCTATCGAAACAGCCAAGTTATTTAAGTACTCTCTAACATTGTTTCAGTGTAATCTAACCAGCCTTCTCACCGTTTTTTTCATGTGTGCAAATCTTGCCTATGAAAATACCTGGACCTTGCCTGAGTGAGTCAAAAACATCATTCAATACTCTTTTTTTTTTTTTTTT
>VZTX01024738.1:379329-434107 GCA_013400915.1 Pardalotus punctatus
TTTTTTTTTTTTTTTTTTTTTTTTAAATCCCTTTTCTTCTTTCCCCTAAAGGCAAAATTGAAGTTTCCTGTGACAACCTACAGCGTACTACAGTACCTTTTACACAGCCTGCCATATACATAGAAAACAAAGATCCAATCCCTGAAGAGCAGGTAAAAAAAAAGAAAAAAGAAAAGGATCATTTAGAATAATAATTGGGGATTATTTGCTGCATCCATTATTTTTTTCAGTTGCTTGTGCAGTGACCTTGTTGTCTTGCCAAGACAGACAAGTAGGTGGCCAGTGCCAGTTCAAAATTTGACTTGTAGAAAAAAATTGTGTATATTCCTTTTGCTGTTCAATGGGGAGATATTCCCCATCCTGGAAAAAAGAGCACTAGTATTCATTTCTCATATATATCTTTAGGAATGAGTGACTAAAGGAGAGCAGCAACACAACACAGAGTAATAAATAAAAAAGTGAGAATTGCTAAAAGGCAATATATGAAATAAGAGTCCTACTTGCACATTGCTGGATAAACTGACACAACTGCCAAAGTGACAAGCTTGAGCACAAACCATCCTGCCTTCAGTTTGCTTAGTCTCTGCATTTTTTGATACCTTTTTACTGTAACACTGAACAATTTTATGTTGTTTGAGGAACTCCTGGGTGATGGTTGGGCTGTCTTGAAGTGAGGCAGGCCTCCTCCATCCTGGAACTGAGTGACAGATGCATTCTGAAAGCACACTGAACACCCATGGTCTGCTCTGTCCCTCCCTTGCTTCTCCCCGACATGTATTCTCTCTAGATGTTTTTCCATATAAAAAATCTGGGACTAGTTACTGGCTATTTGTTATAACAGAAATGGTGCTCTGTTTTTTTTATACTTGCAATTAAATGTATTTAAAATTGGAGGAGAAGTTTGCTATTCTCTATATCCTATCAATAAGGATTTTATGTAAGGTAAATTGGCAAGATGCCTGACTACCAAGAATTGGTTATAGTGTAAATTAAAAAAAAGAAACCCACATCAGTATTGCTAATTTCCCCGTGTAATTATGGAGAAATGGACTCCCATTTTCAAGGTATATCACTTGATCCTACTTGTGTATGGAGGTAAATCTCGTTAACTTTCAATGACTGGACTTGCTCCAAAATTATACAGATATAAGTGAGAGCAGTGTCAGGTCCAGTGGCTCTGCTCAAACAGGACTCCAGCCTTGTACTGGGTGGTTGGCTGGTGTTGACATCACTTGATCATGAATCAGTGTAGGACTGAGTTCACCCTGACAGTGAAGATCAAGAGTTTCTTTCTTTCTTTCTTCAGGAACTGGAAGCATATGTTGATTATTCAGATACAGATAATGAATACAAAAGGGAAGATTTTTACTGCTTTTCCCAAGAAGAAAAAGAGAGACAAGAACGAGAGAGACAGGAATCTAAGAGGGTGTTACAAGAATTGAAATCTGTACTGGGATTTAAAGCTTCAGAAATTGAAAGACAGAAGTGGAAACAGCTACTATTCAGTGAACATGGTAAGCATTTATTTTGAAAATTAATTCCTTCCTTAGAAAATACAGGTGTCTGTTTGCCATGAATTTCTGACTAGGTTAGAATTCCGGACAGTACTTAGCTGTGGTAGTGTCTTTGATAGAGCTATGTGGCCTTAGTTTGCCATTCCATTTCTTTGTATTTTAGCAATCATTTTACTATATATTGAAAAGAACTCAGAGAAATGGGAATTTGGATTTAAACAAAACACTGAGCTAAAATATTAAACACACAAAAATATTAAGATAGCATAAAGAGAACTGTCAGGCTATAAGCCATGCAGATTGGACCTACTTTCTTTCATGGCTTTCCAGTAAATATGAATTTTAATTAGGGTGCATAAATAAATTACTTTTCAGAATTTAAAGAAACCAGCAGAAATTATCCCAGATGTACAAAAGTATGTAGGTTAAAGAGCTGGACTTCAAAATATTAGAAGCTCATAAAAGAATACAACTGGCTTTTGTTTCCATGAGAGAATGAGTATAAAGAATATGTCCACCAAAAAAAATCCCCACAAACCATCTAAGAAGAGTTCTTGCAAATTAGCCTTTACTAACTCTAAGGACGGCTGGGTAGCTCCATCCACTTGCACTTGAAAGCACGAATATGAAAATTTCTCTTGCCTCAACAAGACAGTTTGTCTGTTACAGTGATAAGACTGAATAGAGCTTGATTCCTCTCACTGCTTGAGCTATTGATTTATGATCTTTAAAACTGGTAGTAGTTTGTCTTTTCCTTTTTCTCATTTTCATTCCTTCCTCTTAAAGACAGGTTAGGAAAAGCTTTCTAAAAAGTTTCATGTTCTGTGCAGTGAAACCCTACCTCTAAGCCTGGCAACATATCCAAGGATTCTGCCTTTGCCAGTGCCTACCAGAAAAAAGACCATGGATTTCAGCAATCTTTCAGTAATTTACTGGGAACACAAAGTAACAGGCCATACCTGTTTATAAGACTGTCTCTTTCGACATCAAACCATCAGAAATACCTGTTTTTTACAACTTTGTTCTTTATATCCATTAAACTACAAATATGATAAAAGAGATCATTTGACTGTTGGTGCTGATTTCTCTTCTAGTTGAGTTAAAAACCCATGAGACATCAGATTGCACCAGAGTCTGCTCAGGAGTAGGATTTCTGTATTATCCCTCTGGCATTAGATACAACACAGCTCTTCACATAAATCTCTTCAATGAAGACTTCCTTTCCTAACTGTTGGAGGAAGAAGGGATCCCACCTCCAGTTCAAGTCTTGACAGACCTAGTGACTCCTGCAGAATGAGCTCTTGTCAGGAGAACTTGCCTAGGATATTTTCTTATCTAAGTTAGCAGCTGGTACTTGTCCACATCAGCATATCCTCAGGCCATCTGTGGCCATAGCTGGAAAGAGTCAGCTGACTCCTGTAGTTTGCAGTAGCTGTTCACCAGAAAGCCCTTGTGGCTCATGTTGGTTTCTTTTTCCTTTCCATGTATAGATATTACACTGTTTTAGGATTAGAGATAAAATGGTGGGGAGGAAGAAAGTATGATTTTCTCCAGCTGTGTAGGACTAATCATTGATTCCTTCCATCCTGTACAAACCTGAAAAACATGAGGGCAGTTCATGAAAGTAATTAATATTGCCTCATTTTGGCTCAGATTGTGTGTGTCTAATCTGACAGACTGATATGGACACCAGACATAACATCTTCTACTGGTTTTTAAGGAAAACCTTCAGTATTTCTTCAAAAGAAACACACGTCAGTAAATATGATATAATGGACCCTCAGCATATTATGGTTTAGTTTATCCATACACAAGTAATTCCTTAAAGAGACATTTTTGTGATCTGCACTTTGCACATTTCTGACTTGCCTTATCTTGAAGATTTAAACCCAAAAAGGTTCATATTCTTGTCTCCATTGGCCAAGCCAATGGATGGACGTGATACCACTTTTCCATAGTCCTCTTGAATCTTGCTTTATAAAACAATCTAATTCCAGAAATCCTGTGTTTTCCTAATTTGGGATTATTGTGGAAAAAGATCCTTAAGTATTCAAATGCTTTAATCTGTTAGTCAAGGCACCCAGCTAGCCATTCTGACTTGTCCTAATGAGGACATTAGGGTTTTTGGTTTGTTCAGGGAGGGGCTGGTGAGGGTTTCCACATAAGAGGTCAGCTCCAAACAAGCTGATGTCTAAGTAACACAGCATGAAGTCAACTGAAGATGATAGGTTGGATTCCAGATTCCAGAAGAAAAAACATCATCTTAGCAGAGCACTAGACTAAAGCAAGTTTTCTAAGGCCCAGTACCATGGTAATACTTCTTACAATCTGGGCAGTAGGTAGTTTATGGGAGTGTAGGTAAGCTTATATTTGTGGTCTTTTGGCCTCCTGTTGAGCCAGTAAAATGGAAGTGCTTTTGAAAAGGTCTGCTGAGTTGTTAGTGGCTTCGTTTTCCTTTGACAAACATTGTAAAATAACTTTCTTCTGGTGCAAAATCACTTCTAGCCTTTCTCTAACCTCTCTTCTGCAAAAAAAGTTAATTCTGTCAGTGGTTGTGTTGTATCCAGCTGTTTCTCCTTCTCCCACTTCGTCCATTCAACAGTTCTTATATCACTGCTTCTCAGATTTGGAAAGACACACTCTAAAAACTGATGAATTTCACATTGCTTATTAATTAGTCAACTCCACAAATTGGCCCGCTACCAACCTCAAGTATCTATTTTTTGAGAAGTTTCACCTTTCAAAGTATTCTTTGGAGGAAGTAGGCAAGAAGTTTGCTCCCACATGATAAGATTATTGTGCATATTTGTGTCTGTTCAAGCAAATGGACAGAAATAAGTAGCAGCATATTTTTTATGAAACAGGGAAAGAACTACTCCATTAACAACTGAGACAAGTCTGGTGCAGTGCTCCTTTGGTATATAAGGCTTTAAAGCAAACAGTACAATACCAATTCAAAGCCACAGTCTTTCAGTGTGCTAATGACAATAATTAGCAATGTGACAACCATAATGATGTGCCTGCCTTCAGCTAGCTAAAGTGAATATTACTGAAATAGAATGCGATTGAAAAATCCGTAAATTTTGTTTCCCATGAAAAGTTTGTGTATTTCCCAGAGTTATTTTCATCTCTGCTTACAGGGGTAAAGTCAGAATGGAATTAGAAAGGGAAATGCAACTTGGGAATCTGCTGTTGCCGCTCTCATTTATGTTCGTGCTGCTGCTGTAATGAAGCTACTGCAGTTTAGGGAATCTGTTACTTGGAAATGGACATTATATCATTTTCTTAAAATGAAAGACGTCTGTTCTTCAAGGAGTGATTGTACCGAGTTACACTAACCCTTAACACTGGGAGGAGAGACTTCCTGGCAAGCATCCCGTTGCTGGCAATGGGACTCGCTGCTGCTACTAACTTCAAGAGAGGCTAAATTAAACCACACTTTATTTGTGAGGACATCTGACTTGACTGTATGAATACATGCTGTATTTGTATCTTGTGGTGTATGAGATCAGATATTGCCTATAAGGCCTTTATCATGTACCAGCTGTCTTTAGTGGACTAGGTAAACTGTTGTTCACAAGAAGACAGTTGAATCTGTGTGCAGTACTGTAGTTTTACTTGGGTTTTGCTTTAACACTGAATACATCCATCTGTGTTTGATGCTGACTTCAAACACCATCAATTTCATGCTGTCTCTTCACTCCACCAATTTTAAGGAATAGTTGCAAGCAGATGTCACATTTCACTTCAGCTTTGTGATTAGAAAACACTTTTATTTAAAGTTTTGGTGTGGGTTGTGTTTCTGTTGTTTTGGGATTTTTTAAAATAATTTTAACCCTTATAATCTTGCATCTTTTCAGACACAAATAAATTATTTATATATAGCAGCTTGCTTTTAGTTATCATTTAATTTTTTCCCCCTTTTTAAGCTGCAGTGAAACCCTTGTCTCCTGTAGAACCACTGAAGCTACTAAATAATGTGGAATCACATATGAATTCAGATACGGAAAAGCAGGACTGCAGCCAAAGTTGTGATAAATCTGAAGAAAAAGACTCTAATCCAGAAGTGAATGCTGCTGATAAAAGCAGGACAGAATATTTGTATGAAGATCCTGAAATGGAGAAAAACAAAGACAGTACTGCAGATGAAGATGTTTCTACAGGGGCTGAAGAAAGAATGTATTATCAGTGTGAAGGGGAAGCTGAAAAAGTCAAGCCAAGCAGTGTAGATGAAGTAGAAGCTTCTCAGCCTCCCTCTAAAGATGCATTACATTCAAAAATCAAGGATAGGCTGGCCCAGCTCCACATATCAACAGATTTTAACTTCACATCTGGTCTGGCTGCACAAGTTGCTGCCAAGTCTTTCACTTTTACTACAATGCAGGAGGAGACTTTTGGAGATGATGACGAGGAGGAGGATGAAAAGACACAGGAGAATGAAGATCTTGTGGAGAACTGTAAGAATGATGAGAGAGGCTCCGAAAGTGAAGGAAAAATATAAGTCTTAGCTGAACTGTATTAAACCAACAGCAGGCAATTTGATGGAAAAAAAACTAAGGTGGGGGGGTTGAAGCTGAAATACTGGATGGAAAAAAAAAGGAGACCTAAATATAATGCATCATGCTCCCTAAGACTGATACACTAAATAGGACTTCTAAGTATATTGAAAATTTGCAGGTAAGAGAAGTTTAGGCTGCATCCAAGAAATAGTTGGCTGTTCCCTTTTTAAGATCATAGTGATGGGGGTTGGAATTTACCTTTGTGTTTTCTGCTTTATTTATTTATACTATAACATATTGTGGTTGTTTCTAAAAAGAAGGAAAAACACTGTCTTGATTTACAACAGACTCCATTTTTTTGATCTCTGATTCTTTTGTTATGGTATCAATGTTTGTTCCAACAAAAAAGCCAGGACATTTCTTTTGGCAGAACCAGAACTGTTCCCTGTGACCTTCCCCCACCACTTTTGTTTCACTTTTTGTGTCTGCAATGTGTTGGCTAAGCCACTGTAGGCATTTGTGATTTTGCAACTAGTGATGTGGCACCCAACCGAAATGTAGAATTTTAAATAAAAACTTGAAAGAGCTAGTACTTGATGTGTCCTGGGGTGTGGGGCTGAAATAGTATAAAGTTAGTCATGCTTCATATTAAGGTTTATTTAGAATTTTATGAAGGGTTAATAAATGATTTCTATAAATTGTAATTCATGTTAGAGAAATGTGTTGTAAGTGTTAGGGAAGGTTATAAGCACACCAGTAGAAAGTACTATAGACAGCTAGAAGCTATCTGTTGAATTGACAGAGATGAGAAGTAAACACCTATTTATGAAACCAGCTATTAATTATTTGTTAACCTTTTATAAACTGAACCTTAATATAATTGTTTTATTTGATATAATGAGTGATTGTACATTTTTCTTTATGTCCTGAAGTAATTTTCTTAAAGGAAATTATCTGAGAGCTTAACAACATGCAGTATTTCGTTTAAACAGCATACTTGCTTTTCTCTAACATTCTTCCGCTTTTCCTTAGAGCACAACTTTAAACTGTGGGATTAAGAATCCATGAGAGAACTCCATTTGTGTATTTTGATTCTTATAACTTAGTTAACTGGTGATGAAGTCTGGATGTTTGGTATGAGGTTATGCCATTGTTTTTTTCTCTGTGGTGGTGTTACAAGGAGCAGGAAACTGATGCTCACCTCACAGAGGAGCTGGTTAATGGCTTCATTGCCCTCTCCTCCTTTTGCTCTCTGACACAAAATGAAGCAAAGCTCCCATGTCTCTAATGGCGAGAGCACCACATCTTTGTATGGAATACTCTACTTGGACCTGAATACACTTCCAGGACAAAACACTGCATCAGTTACTTAGAGTATTTATTGGGTTTTGCAGATTCTGTAGAGTAAAGGGTTTTTTAGATGCAGGTGGTACGGAGCAGTATCTTTCCTAGGATGCTGTCACGGGACGTGGGGAAGGTAACGCAAGTCAGCAGCTTAGGGTGGAACTCTTGACAGTATGGCAGAAAACAAGTGCTTTCTTTCAACCTCCCTGTCCTCTATTAGTGATTTTGCAGGAACACTGTGAAATATGTGGACTCTTTCACAGATGGTAAAGAAGGAAATATCAATGGATACAGAAGGAAGTATGACTTAGTGTTCTTTCACTGTATAATGCCTGTGTCCTCCCTCACACACAGGATTTGGGAAGAGAATGTTACACTATTTTTCATTGACCAGTAACACTGTGTTCTGTGCCCTTTATTTTGTGTGACTGGAAGCTGAGTGGTTGATGTCTTGAGGAGGTTGTAGAAGAAAAAATCAGATGCTTTTCATAGTGTATTCAGAAGCTAAGCCTCCTCTTAGTGGTAGAGTATATTCTTCTGTAACCTGTAAAAATTAGGCTAAGATGATGAAACACTTTTATTTTCTCTGTGGTAAGCAATTTTTTTTACCAAGTCTAGAACAGCTGCTTTGGATAAATTGTGTTTGAAGCATTGTCCATGCTTCTGAAAAAGAAGTCTTCCTCATTCTTGACTTGAGATCCTTGAGTTCACAAAGTGCCCAGATATTTTTTGTTCCTAGCTAATTTTTCTGACAGCCTAAATATATGTTCCATTAATATTTCTCCATGAACTCATCCACCATCCTCTCATGATCTTATGTTGTATATCCCAGAAAGGATACTCCTGAACTTTTTCTATGGGATCCAAATCATAGTTTACAGTGTGTATGGCTATGATGCCAACCTGGAAAGATGATCAGATTTAGGACATGAATTATCACTGTGCTAACAGTTTTGGATGAAGTCAGTAGTAGCCTGAGTTGCATTGGTACTGAAATTGGTGACAGATCTCATATTTTTAAAAGCTGCTATCTCTTTATTCCTTTGCTGCAGTCCTTAGTAAAAATCCTGGAGAATCTACTTTGGTGGCTCACTTGGGACCTAGTTTTATTATATGCTGGTCTTGGTAATGAAACCGGCCTAAAAACCCCATCCATCATGAGTTGTTCATTTTCATCCATCAGCTGTGTCAACACAGGGTTTTCGTGTTATAAACCAGCTCACGAGTCCACTCGGGTCAAAAATTCACCCTTTTTAGGCTTTTTTGCTTTTAATCATTCTTAACTGCAGTGATGCACAGTTACCTCCAAACAGCTGTATCAGCATGTACTGTGTTGCTGGCCTGAGACTCAGGATTGTCCATATTTACAATATTGGCAAAGATGGTGTAGTGTGAAATTACAGCCTTGACATTAGACATGGGTATGATCAAACAATGACTTTTTGGAGGAAGTTCTGATCCTGCTTCGGACAAATAGATTTTCTACAATCAATTCACTGACTTCCATGGTCTTAATGCAGTCTTAGAAGCTGCCCATATGAACACCTGCACTCACTTGTTTTCTCTGCCTCTCATCACCTCTGTATAAATGCGCCGTCAGGTAATTTATTTTGTTCTATTTAATATTCTCCCTGAAGAAAAATACTGCTAACAGTATACACCACACAAACCCTGACTTCTCTTGATTTGATAACCATGTTCCATCTACATATGTCACACACTGTGTTATGATCCAGATTTACTCATAATTTTGTCACTTGAAATGACTGTATATACATGCTGTAGGTTCCTTCAGGAACCTGACAGATTTCCTGGCATAATTTATTGCTGCATTTAAAATAATGTTTATGAACACACCAAAGTGTGCATTAGCTCTAATGAGTTGTCTTAATATATTGAGCATGTCAAGGTCTGAGTGCTGTTCTGTGTTCTTTGGCTTATTACCCAAGATAGGGTTTTTTGTGAAAACAGAACATTTGCTTCTTAGAGCTTTGTAACTTTTTGAAACAGTTAGCAGGAAGTTCATACTAAATTATGGGTTATGATGAAGAATAGCAGCAGCCAAAATCCTTTGTGAAGAGCAGAGTTAACAATAAATGCATTTTCCCTGTCCCATTTCCAATTAGCAGTCCTGTGAAGTAAAGGAACAAGTAATTACATAGGGCTAAATAATTTCTTTTCCTTCTATCCTACCTGGAAAGCACTCCAAAGACAATATTTGCTTCTTAGATTGGATTGCAATCTAACACTACATCTTTTATATCACTACACTTTACAGCTAAAGATCTAGGTAAAACCTTAAATCTAAGCAAAGATCTGTGATAAGGTAACTTGTCGCTTTTCTTAAGTGTATGTATTCATGACAGAAATTAAACAGTTATGTTATGGAAGCAAATGTATAGAGTTACAGATACTAGAGAATCTTTTAAATGCAATTAAATGTGCCTCTGTCAACTAAAGGCAAGTTTTGCAAATGTGAAGGCTTCTGCCATCAGTCATAGCATTGAGACAGTTTTACACCCAGCAGAGGACTGCTGGACGTTACTGAGTCTTGCACTTAGTTTTCTAAATGCAGGATGGAATCTGGTAGAGTAGCCAGTTTTACTGAGGTTTCAGACTTTGTCTTGAGAACGCTTGTCTCTGTGTGACTGTTTGTTACAATACTGGAAATTTTATGTTTATCAGAAGTGCAAGATTTGCAACTTTCTCATTAATTTTTTTGGTAATAAAAACCCAGTTACATGGAGGACTATGTGGAGTTGTTTGCCCACACAGAATTTTGTAATCTTGTAGGTTATCCCTTTCTTCTTTTTTTTCCTTTTTCTTTTTTTTGTAAACAGAAACAAGAGGACAAGTACATGCCCTTGTCCTTTAAACTATTTAGTGAAGGGCAGCTGTTGTTCTGCAAGTGGCTTGTTTCCAGGTCTAATTACTTTTTAGAACTAACAGGGTTTCATACCGTCTCATCTGAAAAAGCAAGCAGAGTGTGAGAATGGCACTTGGTCAGTGTAAAGGGTCAGGCAGCTCTGGGATCTCGTCTGTGACAGGGACTAATAGCAGATGCTGAGGGAAGAGTATTGTGTAATGATGTTTCTCTAGGCTATCGCTCAGCAATTCATGGCTCAGGGACTTCATGACCCAGTGGTGGTGGCTGTCAGTGTAACAGGCTCCAATGGATGCTTTTCCATAAATTTGCTCAGACTCACATCATTCCTAGTTCCAATGCCAGTACATGGTCATCTTTACATTATCATTACAGTCTTGTACAAATGAGAAAATTTGTCAATACAGGTTTTTGATTGTCCACTTTCCTCAGTCCTTTTGCAGAGGTCATATTTTCAGCCTTTTGTTTGCTTTCCTTAGAAATCTCTCCAGTTTTTTGAAGTATAATGACCAAAGTGTGGTACAGTACTCCAGACTAACCTCAGCAGTGCAGAGTACAGAGTAATAAATAATCACCTCCCATAAAACACTGAACCATTCAAATATATTTGAGTCCATATAGAAAGAAAAATCTTTTAAGATCTTTTACCCCTAGCTGTTAGGATGGCAAATGAAAATATTTGGTCTGCTGGAGGAGAAATATTTATTCACTGTCAGTGGGATTCGGCCGGATAATGTTTTTCTTTGCTAACAAAACAAAAAATTGTTAAATCAAAATTATCTCCCAACAGCTGCCACCTGGTCTAACACAAACTAAAGATGCCAAACAACACTTGTTTAAATTTCAGCTTGACTTTTCAGAGCTTTTTTGGTCTCTGATGAATAAGCATATATTGCAAAATACCACACAGTAATCATGGCAGTGGATATATGGATATCAGAGATCAAACCGAAGACCTCTGTGGCTAATTTTTAAAATGTTTGGGGGTGTGCTTTATTCACTTTCTCATATTTAAGTCCCTCCTGTATATGTTTTTATTTTGCCACCTTGGATTTTAAATGCCAAAAAATACACTTTGATTTATTTGACTTGGAAGTTTGTGCAGAAATCAGATAAGTGGTAATGTTAGTAGTGTGTGAAAAGACATGGTTCTAGCTAGGGGTGAGATCTACCTCCCATGAACTTTGCTTTGTAGGAGGATGAAGCAATCCAGCTGGAGCTACAGCTGGATATGGAACTGTTCTCGATGTGCTGCCTGCCCTTTCACACTGCCACCTCTCAGGTTATTGGCAGGTTATCAGAACACAACTTGGCTCAACAGGGTGAGCGCACTGTTAGCCCATGTTACACTTTCTGAAGTGAATACAGGATTCTGAAGAAGTGACTACAGTTTAGTAGACAAGGAAAAAGTTTCTCTGTTACAAAGTGGCTTCTTTTAAAAGGGTTAAATAGGACCAAAACTTGAATACTTTCGTGTAATCAGTATATTTGGACCCTTGTACCTTCTCAGCTTTAAATCTTAAAGGCCTTATGGACAGTTTGCTTTAGGGGATGCAGTTCTATGGCAGCTTAAATCACTTCATGGCCATGAAATCCCAGTCCCTCTTCTAGGCTGGCTTTTGTAACCACTCAGTGATTTAGAACATGGACAGGACTGGAACTGCATCAGTGCTTTAACTTGCAGCTGGCATCTTCAATCCTAATGAGGATGATGCCACTCATTATTTTCCTCACTCATTTTGATTCCTTTTGTTATTGTTGTTCTTGAGGCCTAGGCTGCACAAGACCATTTGTGTCTTATTCCTCAAAGTTTCTAGGAACTGTTTATGATACTGCCAGTAAAACTGAAATTATTGTGCATGGTTTTTTTCTACTTACTGGTTCCACCCTTCTGGTCCCTCTGACACCCATGATCCTCTCCCTTCACCACCACACTAAAGAGATTCAGATTTTAAAATAACACACACATTCTTTTTACATGTATTTGTAACAGGAATGGCCAGATCTAGAATTGTGTACTGACTTTCTCACTTGAATTGAGAACTGAAACAGAAGGCAGACACGATAATGGAGAGCATACAGTCAAAACAGGAATAATAGTGTATAGCAGCTCAATTTATACCATACTCTTGGTGTATATTGGCTTTTTCAAGTAATTCTGGCTTGCTGAAAAACATTTTAACGGTGCATTTTAAAAATAACTGCAATTCTAGTACAAGGTCCCAAAATAAGTGTCATTAGTTCCCTTGATTTGTGCTCAAATCTTAATATTTAAAGATTGCTTCCTGACCTTCTCCAGCTGCATGGACGAGAACTGAAAATAATCTCAAATTTCCGAGAGAGAGAGTGACCAATCCTTTCCGTTACTTTGTGCTATTAAAAAAGGTCCATTCCTAAACAAACAAAAAGAGAGACATCAGTGCTTAATATCTCCAGTAGCCATTACTGACAGAGAATCATGCATTTGATCTCAGTAGAAGAACCATAAATGCAGGCTATTTATAATGTTTGATATCTGTGTTTCAATAATAATAATAATAATAATAATAGACTTTAACTGTATTGTGGGATAAAATCCAGAAATCTACAAACTGTCCTGTAGATCTTTCATCCAAAGGCACAGCTGGTGAAATTTAAACAAGTTCATGTTGGCTGTTCCTGCACTGCTCAGTATGACATTGTACTCCCAAGTTTTTCACATCCCAGTGTGGGTGTTCACGGGTGGTCTGCAGGCACCCGCATGCTCAAGGTCTGCAAAGCTTGTATTGATCATGGAACAGTGCTGAGTGAAACCTAAATAGGATGCTTCACAAGCATTTTGGGTTTATTGCCTCTGTCTTCCTCTATTGAAGCATCCATGCCATATGCAATCCCACTCATGACCTTTTTCCTTCCCACCTTTCCTTTTTCATAGGCCACACAAACCAATAGGGAAGGAGGGTTTTATAGTTTTTTCTCACCTACGGGACTATACTATTACACAGCAGGTAAATTATCCCCAATAGAAACTTAAACATTAGTGGCCAAATTGAAAAAGATGGGGCCTGGGCTGGAGAAGCTCTTCTGGTGTGACCACTTCTGGGAAGGGTTCTCCTGAGGTGGGTGACCACAGGAATGCTGAGTTAAGGTGCAATGACTCTGCAGGTGTCTTTCAAAGCTCTGGTTTTTACTAGGTCTGTTCTTTTCTCTGATGGTCTCTCTTCCCTCTTAGCAGCCTTCAGCTCTTCTCCAGCATTCTGTTGCCAACTGTTGAGGAATTTGGCCACTTTTCCCCTTCAGTTCTGAGGCCCTTGTCTAAACATTATTAAATAACAATAGGCCAGAGGGAATCCACACCAAGGTGCTACTGTGCATTCTCAGGCTTAAACTCAGAAGGGTTCTTAGGGCTGGTGCAATGTCTGTCCTGACATTACTTCCAGGGAGCTTTGACCTACATTTCAACCTGGCCTCCTATTTCTTCCTGGACTTCAGAACACTCACTTCCAGGAATTTCCTTCCCTCCTTAATGATTATAAGACGGTAATGCCTCCTCAGCAAGACTGACCCTCAAACACATGTTCCTCATTACATGAGCCTTACTTGCTCTTTCTAACAGGAGGGTGGCACAGTCATGGCTGAGTCTGCCTTCCCCTAAACAAGCTTGCTGCTTTCAGCAGTAGCAACTGAGCCCGTGCTCTCCAGCTGCCATGCCAATGGGCTCTGGCTCCACAGCTGCCTGGTCTTGAGCTCAGGAAGCTCTGGGATCTAGCAGTTGTGCTAAAACCTTTCCTGTTGATAAAGAGCATGTGTTTTCAGAACAGAAGTATTACTAAATCTCCCTGAATTGAACCATTTTGAATTTTTATTGAGGAGCATAAACAAATTATTTCTTAATTTAAGGTGTTAGTATGAGCTTTAGATATATATATATATATATATATTTACATACACACACACCCCGCTTCATAATGTAAATGTGTATTGCCAGGTATCCCACTGCAAGGCTTGTCTAGAAAAACGGTTGTATTTTTCTCATATCAAACTGTCCAGTTACTTACATGAAAGGTAAACAAAAACTTAATTCTTGCTATCTAAAGGCAAAAGAATTGTGTTCTACCAAACAGACTGTGTGGAGGTATTTCAAATGCATGCTGATTTTACATCTTTTATTAGAAAAGCTATTTCACTTCGTTTTCACTTATCAAGGCTTTGCACCTGAGCTGCTGTCAGTGCCTGTATGTCCATCTGCCCTGTCTTAAACATGTAAACAAATACATGTTCCTCAACATCTCCTGCCTGCTAAGTCTTGGCATTTCCCAAAACAGGGCCTAAAGGCAGCACAGACTGCCAAGGAACCACAGGGAAGGGAAAGAAAAGAATCTTGATAAGCTGCTGCTTAATTGGTTAATAAATGAGAGCTAAAGTGTAAGAGGAAATGTTTAAAAGAACAAGCTGCAGCAAAGATTTCTGGCAGGGCTACAGAGGGAAATCACATGATCCATTCTGAAGTTTGCAGCCACTGGGAGGGATCCACAATTTCTTGTCTGTGTGGAGACAGGAAATGCTCACCAGACTGGTAGTCTTCAGCAGCTTTTAAAAAATGCCTCTATTTTATCTACATTTCATTTCCACAGAAAGACTCGGTGCTGCTGTGGTGGTGTCTCAAGCTGGGTGTAATCAGTCTCTGTATCTCTTCCTTTAAGTTCTGTGGGAAGTCAGTCTCCTTCCTTCCACTGCACTGCAAACCCATGTGGTTCGGCTCTGTGGGAGTCTCTCCTGCACCTGCCCTGCCAGTTGCTGATGCTGCTTTAACATAGTTCATTCGATCGGCCTCAAGGAGGTTGAGATCAGCAGGTCCTTAAAGCAGGAATGAAGCCTAGGGGCTGGCTGTGTTAGGGCTCCAAGAACTCAAGTTCTGGATTAGATGTAGGCAGTAGCAGGAAGACATTCTTGGATGCTGACCTTTTGTTGTGATAGGGTTTCCTGCCTATGATATTTTCCCAAACTCTTGTTTCTCTTTTTTGTACTTTCCTTTACCTCCATCCTTTTTCCCATGTATATGAATCAGGACCTAAAGTCTTTTTTATATATTTAATTGTGTGCATTACCAGGATAATTTTTAAGCCATTTTTTAAACTTGTGCCTGGGTTTCCAAAGTTTCAGAAGTAGTTTTCTCAACTGTAATGCTAATCCTTTTTAAAGTCTTTTTGGTTGCTATTATTTCTTCAGCATCTGTAATAAAATTCTGCCTCACTACTGCCTATATTGTTTTTTTCCTTATCCTGTATCCCTGACAGTTGCCTAGGGGGAGTGGATGTGGCTTATCCATCCTCCAATTAGTAATGATTGAATAGAATAGAGAATGCTTTTACAGGGATGCATAAATGCTGTATGAGCACTTTGCTTGATTTTTTTATACAGAATTTTATTTATAATTCCACCTTCATCCTGAAGATGAAATTAATTTTAAGCAATCCTGGCAATAGTTTCCACAGTATTTTTTGCTGATTCCTTAGTACAAGCACTTTAGTAATGAGCACTGGTTACTCTTGTCTGAATAAGTGATGACTGAAAAAAGAATGCTTTTCTGCGCTTCCTGTTGCAGCTTCCCATCATCCTTCAGAGAGCTGTGTGCTGTGGCAACTGTTAGCAAAACCCCTTTTAGCATCACCTAAATGCCTGTGTAGGTGGGGCTTTACGAAGACAATAATGTGTCCACTGGGGACACTGGTTGCAAGGTAGATCTTTAATCCAGGAACAGGGCTGAGGTGCTGTGCAGGAGATGTATTCTACTTATCTAGTGTGTGACTCCTAACAGACTTCCTGTGTAAGCTTCCAAAGTGCCAAAAAAGCAGCAACAGGAGAGACTGGCACCTTTTATCTGGAGCTTTGTGGCTCCCTCATGATGCTTAGATTTTTTTATCGGCACTTATCACAGGCTATGCTCTGCTGCTGTTAGGAGCTGTGGCTGATGCACATCTCTTCCTGTAAACATTCCGTGACTTGGTTTTAGGGTTAACAGCTGTTGACCACTCTTCTCACTTAGGTATGACCCACTCTCACCTAATTCACATCCCCAGGAAGGCAGGTTTTAAAGGTTACTGGCAAAGAAGGGAAATAATTTGATCATGAAAAGCAGGAGGAAACTTGGTGAGGCAGGAGTATTTCTTTCTTATCTTTTGAATCTTGCTGCCAAATTGGTGCATAATTCACTGTGCACAAGGTCTTGCTTACTGTTTGCTGTTTTCAGGTTTGTGTGTTTGTTTTAATATTGAATACTGAACAGATCCAGTTGCTGCTGCTAGAAGGAGATATCTGTCTACCAAAAGGGATCCATAATGTTTTCCTTTATTTGGATACTTTTTGAATGATAAATTGCCTGTGTGTATACTTCATAATGTACCACATGCAAATATTCTTCAGGAATTGATACTACCACTTCAGTCAGTATTTTCTATGTTAGAACAGTACGTTTCCTATACTGCCAAGAATGTATATATATCTATGAAGACTTAAGATTGTATCTTTTTGAGCAAGCCTATTTCTTCAACCATCTGAAACTTTCTTCCTGTTTCTCAAGTTCTCTGCTAATTTATTAGACACTTGTGTTATATTGTGTACTTTTTGTATCAGTTGTATTGCTGTATTTCTCCTTTCTCTCATTAAAACCTGTTCTTCTCATCCTTCTGCTGTGCTGCTGCATATTGAAAATACTCACACCATATCAGGTAGCCTGATCTAGTGTAGTGGGACAGGCTGAGGTGAAGCCAGACCAGTCCTAAAAAGCCAGTCATTCAGACTTCTATTATATTGTTCCACTGATCCCAACATGTTATCAGTTTTATTGTATTAAGCTGTATTTTGCAGCATAGTCCATACTTTTATAATGTAGTAAAGAAGAAACCTGGAATGGGACTCCCAAGGTTTGAGCAAATGGACAAAACACAAAAAATGTACTGAGAGATGAAGTCCATAATTCTTATGGATGGTTGTTTCTGCTGACATTCACATTATGAATTGAATGCTGACATCCAATTTGTAAGAAATTAGTGAGCTTCCTGAGGGAAGGAAATTTTGAGGAGAGATTTGAAAGAGGATTCCAAGGACAATTTTCTTCCTAGAAATGTGGCTGTCAACTTATCAGTCAGTTATCTGTACCATCTCCATGCTTAATTCACCTTACAGGTAAATGAAGAGGAAAAAAATTAATGCAGGTTAGGACCTGTTTGCTTACTTCCATTAAAGAGACAGCTGATTTACAAACAAGAAAATACTGTCTCCCAAGAAATCACTCTCAGAACAGATACAGAAATGATAGTGCTTTTTTTATCCTCCCAGTAAAAAGCAAGATTTTCAGTGTTTCACTGATAATCCCTTTTTAGCAGTGCAGTATCTTCCCTAACCTGGAGCTCTCTATAGTATCTGTTCCCCACAGAGTGGTATGCAGGAAGAAAGAGTTCAAAGGTCCTGTACAGTGGGCCCAAGGTATTGAAAGAAAGGAAGTGAACAGAACACGTACATGCACCTGTGTGTTGAGTATCCGACAATTTTTCAGGCTAGGAAATCAGCTGGCAAGATGGGAAAATATCAGAAGCTTCTGCTCTTGGAAACTTAAGGATGAAGTTAATCACATCTTGAGCACTGTCTTTGTAATTATGGTAGAGCATGTGAAAATAGCTATGTCACCTAGCCTCGGTTTTCACACAGACTCATCACCCTCTCCTTCATTAAAACTGCTTCTGTGTCCACAGTTGCACCTGTGCATAAAAGAACCCCATGGAATGTCCCAGTCCATTTAAGGATTTCTTGTCATGGTGTTGTGGTAGCAAGAAGCAGAAACACACATGTAGAATAACCATGCTGGTTCTGACCACACCTGACATGGGTAATACATAGGTTTGGATTAGGCAAATGCCTGTCTGTGCAACTGCATACATTTGCTTCTAAAGTTGCATTTAGGGATGATGCCAGGGAAATACTAAGGAAAATTCTAATGTAGTAAAGAACTAGCACAGGGAATTCCATAGGCCAATGCAGCCTTTTCAATCACTCACAGAAGCATTTGCAAAAACACCCAGCCTAAAGCGAATCTGTCCAGACTTCAATCAAGAAAGCTTGACTTGGAGAGAAAGCATGGTAGGCCAGTAATTAATGTGTTTGAAAATGCTGCTGTTAATTATCTGTTATATTTAATCCCTGACTTCTCTACCACTCCACTAATTGTTTTGTGTGCACATGAAGTGACAAGCTTCCTTCAGAAATGAACGGACTGCAACTGTAACATGTGCCACTGTTCTATATAAATTAAATACATTGTTTTGTTAAGTTAAA
This sequence comes from Pardalotus punctatus, assembly GCA_013400915.1. Taxonomy (NCBI): domain Eukaryota; kingdom Metazoa; phylum Chordata; class Aves; order Passeriformes; family Pardalotidae; genus Pardalotus; species Pardalotus punctatus. Next base: position 397,881 of record VZTX01024738.1, read on the forward strand.
AACAAGTGAAAGAAAAAACAGGCTTTCCATGACCTGTCTAAGCTAGCTGAGAGAAGCTCAGCGAAAGACTGCACTATTAATTTCGGTCTGTATTCTGTGGTTTTGTTTTGTTGTCACTGCTATCATCTGCTTCTTACCTATTAACAGTAGCTTCATCATCATCATCGTCATCATCATTGCCTACATGATGTATTGGTTAAATCAACAGTAGAAAACAGTGACCTTTGCATTCCTGCCAGGCACTCTGAAGTTTCAGTTTGATTACTGGCTTGCATCACCCTTAACCTGAAAATAATTATATGGTTCCCAAAAGCCATGTAGTAAATAAATTGCAGAAGTTGCAATTATTTCCTTTTCCTGCCTGTCTTTTTTTTCTGCTTTGAAAACTCCTATGAGAGAGCCAACTGTTGCAGCACATGCTTTAGCTCCTGGGAATGCTCCCTCCAGGAGCTGTATGCTCAATATGAGGCTGTGAGGTATTAGACCATCTCCTGCTATTTCTCCAGGTTATGTTTCTAAAGCTTCCCTGCAACTATTAATGAAATAAGCTAATTTCTAGAAGACAGCTGGCTAAAGTATTTGGACCTTAATTGCAATTAAATTTTTATGGCTAGTGCCAAAATGTAACAGCCCATAAAACAAATAAATCTTGGTCAGACATCCACAAAGAAACAGGGGGTGGGCCCAGGACCTTCCTCTTTGTTTTCTTGTTTCCTCCTTGCCAGTAACTACTAGTAAAAATTCTGTGACTCAGCAGCTGGGTTTGGACAGCCCAAACTGTTGAATGGGGCAGGAAGGAATATATGGATGGAGAACATGTAAACACACCAAAAATGTCCAGGTAGTGTGATACTTGCTGCTCTGAGTCACAGTGCTTCATATTTAAGACACTGAACAAAGAATCCAAAGGTCTCAGAATGAAATGATTAAAACCAATGCTGATGGAAAGTAAAATACCTGAATGTGAAATCACTTGGAAGACAGTAACCCATGTGATAATCATTCTCTGTCTCAGCTCTTTTTTTACCGTCTTTAGTAGACTTACTGTACCCATTGATAATAGAGTTGGCAAAAAGCAGCTTTCCTTGAATGCACATCTGCCAAAGAAGAGAACAAAAAAAAAGCTGAATTGGCAAGAGCAACCTCTTATTCTAAATGAAGATGGCATATTGAAAAACAAAGAAGGTTGTTAGGTAGCCTGACTTATAGCTTTATTATGGCTTGCAGCTTTCACCTTTCATGACCTTTTAGTATAAAATATTTTATTTAATTTAAGACTTAAAAAATGAAACTCAGATTCTTACAGTCCTTCCAAGATTTCCAAAGAGCATATGGGAGTGTACAAAACAATATTTTGCAAGCTGCTTCATGGACTATCAAAACCATCCATCCGGGTAACATTTCAGTTTAGGTATGTCATAATATGGCATATTTGAAGATGAACACAGGCAAATACCTTAGGCATAGGAAAAAACAACTGTTTGGGATTTCTCTTTATATGTTAATGAAATAATTTTCTTTGATTTGTTGTTGTTGTCTTGTGTTTTTACTAAGAAGGACTAAAGTAGGATATCCTGCTTCTAAAGTTTTGTAAGTAGAAATTAACTTTCTTGTTTAAATACCATATCTCTTAGGAAACTTTTCTAGAGAAGAAAGGTGACCAAATTTGACAAGTGATTATAAGCCTATAGGAATTAACTAGGCCTGATATGCAAAGCCATAAGTTTTCAAAATGTGGGCAAAGTCTGAAACTTCAGCAATTTTCTCTCCCTGGAAAAGTAAACCACAAAACTAAAGCTAATCCAGAGCTATTCAGAAAGATCCAGAAACGTTTCCCAACTCTTACTTCCACAGTTTTGAACTTGATTTTGATTCTGAAGTGAATTTCATGATGTCTCAATCATTTGAATGTTTCCTGAAGCTGGTATTTATAGATTACTATCACATCATGACATTCTCAACAAAGCAGATGAGTTAAAAGCCAAATTCTGTTTCGTGCTAGAATTCTTAAACAAGTCAGGTTAATGATGCATTTTGTAGTAAGATGTCAACAAATGAAAGGAGGCAGCCTTCTGGATTTTTAGTGTTTCTATTCACTTTGGGTTTTAGTTACAGTATCACAGTCTAATCTATGTGCCCAAACTCAAAATTACCAGAGCAAGTTCAAATAAGAGAAATACTTTTCCAACTGTTGCAAAGACTGTTCCACACAGATATAACACATGGATGATGTCAGACTTAGGGCTTGAGGAAAAGCCTGCTGAAATACTAGATATAAGAAGAAGGAAGGCGTGAGCAACAGCCTTTTCTCAGTCAGTGACGTAGCTGGGCCAGATTTGTGCTGACATGAAGGCCCATGTCATTGTTCTGGCAGTGTAAAGGAGTTTTTGTTTCAGCGAAAATTGGCTGAATTGAATTAAAAAAGCTGATGCACTATCCAAAGTTGCTTGTGTTATGGGATGTTCCCAGTGTTAAACAATTGGAAACATCTGGCTTACTTCAGGGAAGCTCTCAGCCTGCAGGACTCCATGAAAACTTCAGGGTACTGCATATTAAAGCAACAATGGATGTATTCAGTAGAAGGAAATCCAGAGGACCACCGAATTGCCTTCATCTTACACTCATACCAATAGGCATTCATCTGTAATATAACCAGAAATAAATGTAACCTAAAACTTTTTTTTACTTGTGGGTAATTGAGAGGAGGAAAAAAACATATCATGCATTTTTCAGTTTTATAGGCAAAAATTATTATGATAGCACTGCTTTACTCAACTCTGAAACATTTTTCTTTCAGTTGAGTAGCATTAGTCTCATTACTATGAGGAGCTCTTTTTACCTGTGTGAGAAGAGCACTCTGAGCAGTGCAGATTTGGAAGTGATGAACAGTTACATCAACATAACACATGTTGCATTACGGCCAGGGTCCTTGTTTCTCTCTCCTCTTGCTAAAATCCACTGTTGGGAGCAGTGTCAGCATCATAACAAAGGGAATCCTATAAGCTCTCCTTAGGGTACAGTTTTGAGTGTACATCAGCAGGTGGAAATAACAGTAGCTCTTGGCTTCAGCTACTGATTCTCTAGCCACATGGACCCCTTTATGTCTGTGTGCTTTCCCTTGAGGAAAATTCTTACTCATTTGTTCTAACTTTCCTGAAGTTTTCTTGATATTCATATTATTTAATTTTTTCCTTGTATCTTGTACTATGTTTCTCTCTCTGCTTTTTTTTAATAATGCCTCATCCTGCTTCCCATAACTTCCCCTTAACCTCCCCTTCCCTATCATGTTTTTCATTATACAGATCATCCAGTCTCTTAGCTCTCTATCTCTCTTATCATTCTCCCTCAGTTCTGCATGTTCTTTCCTTTCCTATGGTGGGAGCACAGAGAACATGAGAAGAAACCCCCAGACTCCTCCAGTCCAGCTTACTGCTTCTGCTCCATACACCAGGAATTTGCAATTTGGCTCAGTCCTGATATGTTGTGTTGTCCAAATGAAGAGCCTTTCGCTGCCACACAGGTGAGGAAGTCCCACACAACGCTGCTCCCATATTGGCTTTGTGCAACCACTGGTGTCCTACTGCCAAAATGTGGTGGGGTGCACACCGGTTGGGTTGTTTCATTCTCTGGCAGCGTTTAAGTGTGGCTAATGATGAAAATGATAACAAACAGATAGGGAACCTTCTGCCACTGTGGGATTGCCTACAGAGTGCTTTGCAAACAGCACTGCTGTTCTCCGATACGCGTGGTCTGTAAGTGTATAAAATGCAGAGGCTGATAGAAGGGGTAAGTACATCTGTTCCAAAAATTATCTGATGCATGAATGCACGCTGAATTGAAACTTTTCTAAGTAAATATAAATGAGAAAGCTGCCTCTGGCAATCACCATCGCTGTCAGAGGAATGTAGCCATTTCCATTACAATTTACCTGGTTGATTCTATGATGTTATGACATGGAAGAATTTCATTATTCTTTCCACCACAAGCAATCAATTTGTGCCTTCAAGCATAAAATTCAAGTATGCCTGAAGCTTTGCTTTGCTTGCATAGTATGTAAATGTTACCAGTCAAAGTTTTCCAATGTTTTTCAAATTCCTGTCACTCTTATTACAGCCTTCTGTAGTACATGACTTTTACAGACTGGCATTTTATGGCATAAGTAAAAATTTTACCTTCTACAGGACACTTTTCAGGCTTTCTTCACCTCTAAAACACCAGGAATGTATAGAATAAGAAGGTTCATTAGCAAGCAGCTCTCAAGGTCAACTTTTCTCAGTAAGTGTAAACTGGCATAGCAAAGCTTTTACTCCTACTGGGATAAATTTAATCCAGAGTGTTTTAAACCCCAAGCCTTTAGTAAAAGCTGAGAGATAAATTCGGATGGTGGCATTCTGGTGTGGGGGGAGGTTCCTTCTCCTCTCAGAGTTAAACATAGTTCTGGCAAATAGCCCCAGACTGAAATTCTTGAGAGAGTCATAATAAGCAAGCCAGGGCAAAGAGGAATGTTTTTTTCTCCCTGACTAATTCTTCCACATAAAAAGGTGAAAGGTCAAAGATGAACTTTAATACTAATGAAATTCTGAACTTCTGAGCAGTAACATGTCAGAACATTAAAAAAAAAAAAAAAGTCAAAATAAAAAGTGTTTTATTGTTGGTAACAGTACGACTGCTTTATAAGCATATATATCTCCATCCTGATTTCTTTTAACCTCTGGGACAATGGGAACTTTGAGATATTAAATGCAGACATTAAGCAATGCACAGTAGGGGTTTTGTGAGTTCAGCCCAGCTCATACTTTTCCTCTTATGTGCCCTTCTCTATCATTCCAGCTGACTAAAGGAGTGAAATAGGGCTGTCTTCAAGTTATCACAAGTTCCCTTTCCCTTGCGTTTTTTGACCGAGATGGTCATTCTTGAGGTTAATATCCTTCTTCCTTCTGTTGAGGAATATTTCATGTGGATTAGCTAACTTCACATGTTCTTATTATAGAAACAACTCTGTTGATTTAAACTGCCCCTTGGACAGGCAACTGGATAAATTCATGTGTGTATGTGCATGCACATTCAGATGTTCAATTAAAAAACATATGCTTATGCTAAAGTTTAGTTAAATTTAATCACCATAGTTGAAATACATTTAATGAAAACTTTGGTATCTCTTTGGGTTTTGTAGTACCACCTTTCTTGGGCTGGTAAGGTACAAATAAGATGGCTGAGCTGTCCTTTTCATGTTACAGATTATCTGTGCTGCTGCTGATGACATACAACTTTCAATCATCATGGGGTGTGAAAATAGGAATCTAACCTGCAAAATACATAGTATAACTTGTAAGTTCAGCAATGCTGGAGTGGCCAAATGCATATCAACCAGCATGCATCTGCAGGAAAGCAAGGGGAATGGCCAGAGCTCCAGAGGAGACAACTTAGAAAGAAGAGTTGAATAACCTGTGCTTATTCAGTATACAGATATGAAGACTGAGTGCAGGAGTACAGTTACGGGAAATAGAAAGGACATTAATATATGACCTGCTACAGAAAGAAAGAGAACAGTCTGTTTTCCATATCTGTGATAAACACAGCAAGAAATAACAGGTTTTAACTATAACTAGGTAGGAAAAACTGTCAAGCAATATGAGAACAAAGCACTCAGATGTATTTTTGTAAGGATATTGTGGCTTTTCTATCACTGCGTCTTTACAAACAGCTTAGCCAGCAAGAGTGGACTTCACCTCACCTGTGACTCAATCCCACAGGAGAGAAACAGACATTTCCAGTATGGGATTCATTTGACCCACAGCCACTTTACATTGGAAGGAGATTAATTCCACTGTGGGAGTGCCTGTTTTTCTTCAGGGGCTGCAAAAGACTCTAGAAAATTGATTCAAGTCTAAAGATCTGTTTTGTAGATGTGTATGGCTCTATCAGGACTGTATCATCTCTTGTCTCTGTAATGCCACCAACATAGTTGATTTTGTACTGGTGAAAATGGCAAGGCTTGATGACCTCTTCAGGTTGTTTCTAGATTATGAAGGAAGTCAAGAACTGTCATTACAGATCTGCCTAACTAGAGGCCTAACTGAAAACCAAACTGCCTCTTCAGCAGGATGACAGTAACAAAAATTTGTTATTGATTAATGGCTGTTGGCTGAATAATTTGGAATGAGATAATGAATAATTTAATGGTTAATAAGCAAACAAGTACACTATCAGCACACAATGAACAAAATGTCATTCTTAATCAAAGAAGCCAAGAGTAGGAGAAGCATAGATTTCACTGTATGTTTCTGACTGGCCTTTTCAAAATACATTTTGTGAGCCATAAAACTGTACAAACAGTTGCTGTGTGTATTGTTAGGTTCACTGTATAAATAGAGGATTCCGCATCCTGGGCTTATTTCATAAGCATTATTTTTACTGGAGAGAAATCACTAAAAATATTGTCATCTTGATTATCTGCAGCAAAAAATGGCAGAAACTATTTTGAATCATATTCTCAGAAGACTCCCATTCAACTCTGCAATCCAGAGAAGTCCAAATTCACTGGCACAAATTCCTTCCATGCTATTGATAAGCTGCAGAATCAGCTCAAAGCATTTAGCCTATGTCACAATGAGTGCACTTAAGAAGCTGGCAAAGCTGGAAGCTAAATGCAATTATGGAACCCAGCCTTCCTTCAAAAAAAATTTGGATCTTGAGATCAGCTGAAATGAAATGAATTGGTATAATTTTCCCTCACCTTTTTCAGGGCAGTACTCTATTTTTCAAGGGAAAAGTGTAATGAAAACCTCACCTGTAAAGTTTCTCATGCTGATAAATTAGCTTGGCTAGTACAACTAGTTATAAATGTGTACTGCCCCTTATCACTACACTGTCTCCATATTTTCAACTTGGACTCATGTAGGAACAGCAATGAAAAATTACTAGTGGATTTAATGAAATATTTGTTATGTTTCCCATCTCAAACCTGCATGCTAGAACACTGGCTGGGGATGAGGAAGTTTGGGATTGGTTGAGCTCTGACTGGTTTCTCCAGACCTTTTCTGGGAGTCTTGTACATATTCACATCTTGGGGAAAAAAACCCACAGATTCTCCTGCTCTTCATTCTAGGCCTTGCATCTATGCTTGGATGGCTGATTTCCCCACAGATATCTGTTTATAGATGTGTATGGATTTCACCACTAATGGCAAATGCAGCACGTGTTACTGAGAGCAAGCTTTTCCCTCTTCCTGCTTTTTTTCCTTTTCATTTTTCCTTTTCTAGCTTCCTCACACATTTGGTGGGCTTGTGGCTGGTTTTCACACTTAGCAGGTTGCCAGTGGCACAAACCAAGCACTCTGCTGCTTGCTGGAGAGGCTTCTGTTGTTGTTTGAGATAAATGGAGAATCTGGACTAAGGGACTAAATCCATCTGTGCCTACACTGAGTGAATGTCAGTAACTTTCACAGCCCTTGTTGTTTTCTTCAAGCACAGGAACACATTTCCAGACCCACGGATCTGGGTTTGACCTCAAGTTGCTTTCCCCTCTCCACCACATCATGCAGTCAATTTGACATGCTCCAGAAACTGGGAAATGCAGTTGTTTGGAATTGTGCTGCTAGAGGTGAGTCAGTCACATCCAGAGGTGATTGCACATCTAGAAATGTAATAATTTGATGCCAGAGCCCCTCAGCCAGCTCTCATGATATTTAACCCTCATTCCATGCAGTATGGCACTGATGGGGGAAAGAAAGTATCTTGGCTTAAGTTCATTCTTAAACTGGAACAGCAGTGTCTTTTTCCATGTGTGTGTGCATGTAAGCACACCACACCTGGTTATTGTAGTTTCATATGTTATCCTCATAATTTCTTCCCAAATAATGCATGATTATCAATTTGTAAACTACACAGGAAAGGCATTTACTTTGGAAAGAAGAGGAATGAATATCCTATGGGAAAGAAAAGTGCAGGAAAGTTTGGTGTTTGGTGGCTGTTTTTTTAACTCAGCACAAACAATACTTTTGAAAAGCCACTTGTTGCAAATAAAAAGTTGGTTCCCTTCTGCCTCCTGCCCCTCAAACACACAGCTCCCTAACATGTTGAAAGCACAGGAATTGAGTTCTGGCTGAAGATCTTTAGATGGGGGGCAGGGGGAGAGAGTGGGATTGTCCATATGGCAGGAAGTACATGCCATGATCAGGAGAAACAACTGCCCCTGGGAGCAACTACGTTATTGTAATGCTTCTGTAAAACCATTTCCTTGAAGCATCTAAGAGACTATAGAGAAAGCTGTCTAAAAGCAAATGTTTAATATCATACAACATTTCCTTCTTGCTTAACATGTTCATTAAAACTTGAACTTAATTCTTTTCTTTTTTTTTTTTTTTTTGAGGCCATGAATTCCTTCTCTTAAACTCACTTGTATTTATTTAGCTGAACAATAATTTTAGTAGGAAATTAAGGATGGACTCTGTCCTAAATGTACTAAGGGTAGCCTTTTGGTTCATTAGACACAGAGACAATTGTGTTTCATTTTAAAGGGGTTTTTTTCCTGATCATCTGAGGAAATTCCAAGGACCAGAGGAAATTAGTTATCTGCCTCTAGAAGAAAGTATGTAAAATTAAGTAGGTTTTTAATCTTTTATGCAGTTTGAGAGAGACCTTCCCCTCCTGGGAACATTAGTTTTGATTCATTGAAGCTTTGCAAATTAAAATATATACAGAATTGTTTGATATATGCTGCCAAGGATGACTTCAGAGGCAAAGAACCTTCTTCTCATGAACTCTGTGCATTTTCCTCCCTAATCCTAAAATTTTACCCCAATTAAAGCAATAACCTTACACATACTGGTATAAAAACAGATGTGCAGGATTATACCAAAGGCTTATTTAACTTGTCCACTATCCTGTCCCTGTGAGTGGCTGGTAACTGAGGGAGGAATGGAACAACACTTAAAAGAAAATCCTTCTTTTTGTGATCCATATCAGCCATAAGCAGTTAACAATTCAGGAGATTTCAATTAACAGGGGATTAATAATTGAGGGATTTCCTCAACCAAAAGCTGTGTCTGGGCCATCACTTTTCACAGTTACCAATAGAACCAACCTTCAGGAATGTATCTAATTCCATTTTGAACACACTTACACTTTTGGCCTCTGCAACATCCTGTGTCAAAGAGTTCCACAATTTAATGATGTGCTGTAAGAAAAAGAACATCCTTTTGTTTGAAATATGCTGTTTCTCTCTTCCTTGGTGTGTCTGATCATTCTGTGTGTCCAGAAACAATCAATAATTATTTCTTATTCCTTTGCCACACCATTTTTACTTTATAAAGCTCTCTCTTATCTCATCTTAGCCTCTTTTGTAAGCTACCTTATTTAGTCCTTCCTTATATGAACAGCCATTCTGTATTTATATCCCTTATTGAGATGTGGTGAACACAGTCATGTGCTGTGTACCAGAATCTCAAGAATGTTTTATTTACCCTCTAACGAACATTGTGCTTGCATTATGACCATTGCAGAGAATGATCAAAAGTTTTCAGGAATTTGTCAATAACGAGTCTTAGGTCACTTACTTCAGTGTTAAGAGCTATTGTATCCATTTTGCATCTTTATACATAATTCCGATTCTTTTTCCCCACATAAATTACTCTGCATTTAGTGACTAAGAGACTACACTTCACTAATTTCATACACCAACTGATTTTAAAATAGTGAGTACTGTACGATGCTTCTGGAGCTGTCTGTGAAAAGCTTTGAACATTCCAGACAATCAAGCATGACCTGGAATTTTCTCTTCTCTGGCACATGACAAATTTTTCAGAAACACAGAAAAAGGGAGTTGTACTCTACCCTAAATGTAGTGACTTCATTCTTTGTGACTATTACTTTTAAACTGCAATTGGGCCAGTCCCAGATCTTCAGCAGAGGCTGTACTACTGTCCAACAGAAAAGTACCATAGCCTATTCTAGAATCCAGAACTTCTGAATATTATTTTTTTGCTATTAAGCTGCTCTGGAAATTACTGTGACCCTTTCCACCTTGTGACTTCTAGCAGAATTGCATTTGACAGGTTCCTATCTTTCTTCTAGTCTTTGCAAGTCACTACCACGTGCAATAACACAAGGAGATCTGGAGCTGCTACTTCAGGCAGGTTTCCTTAGTGCCTCCCTATCCACAGAGAATGTCAGTCTCCTGCAGTACGGCTTTGGTCAAGTGTAAAAAGCCAGTCCTGTGAAACTGTTCTGAACTGCTACTGCTCTTGGTAGGTTAAAGCTGTTCCAGTTGAGCATGGGCACAGCTGGGTGAGTCCAATCGGCAATTACTTAAAGATGGGTTGAATACCTTCCTGGAAAGAGCAAAGAGGGCTCCATCTGTATGGGATGTTCACTATATCAGTTGAAAGGCCATAGGAGTTGTAATCAGGTGAAATAGGCTCATACAATCGGGACTTTTTCTCTGCTTGGACTGATTATTTACCATCTGAGAGACATTAAGAGTGTTGATAAGAACGATTATTAACACATTCCTTCTAAAAATAAACTCCATTCTTCCTCAAACAACCGTTAGTTTCTTGTTCAAGCAAAAGAACCAGCCACCCTGCCTTTACCATTCAGCTTTTAAAACAAGTAATTAAGACCACACTGACAGGCTAATTAGGTTTCAGGTTTTACTCCTTATTCATCTTTATTTTGTAGCAGAGGAGGACTAAAACTGAGCATGTACTGGGGGCTAATCTTTGTAGCAGTGAATTACAGGTAAAGTAAAAGTAAAAATGAACAAATCAACAGCAAAATCAAACTAAAATGTTGCCCATATATGAGAATGTCTTTAAATTATTTTTTAAAATAGTTTATAAACTGTTCTAAGGATTAATCAGTTTATCAGCCAGAAAAAATGCATGTTATCCTGATTTTTCTTTCAAAACTATTTAAATGTTTCCATACAGGAATGCAAAAAAGGTAACATGGGGCAGAATCAAACTGCACCTCAGTAATTGGTTACCTGAGATACTCAGAGCTGTTCACAATCGTTTTCATCAACTGTGGGTCATTTATATTAAAGTGTGTAATCTTAATCTGTTTGTACAGCAGGCACTCAGTTCACTGTGTATTTTACAGAGTATTTTCTCCTTTGTCTCCTTCAGCTTCATAAACTACATGCAGTAGGTTTGGAAGATGTTTTCGTTTTTTTTCTGCATTTTGTTTTTCCTATGTATTTATCTCACTTTTCCACCAGAGAGGAAAGACAATGTTACTAGTGTTATCAGGAAAAAAGAAGCTGTGTGGTTAAATCTTCAAATACGTGTTCTGTGGTGCTATGCACAGCTAAGAGATGCTGGATAGGCTGCTGGTGTCACCCAGTGGACAGAGAGGTTGATCACAGATAGGTGTCACGTGGAGAAATACTTCTTTCTGCAGGAATAGCTTGTTCCTAACTGACAAAAACAGCCTTAATTTTGCTGTAGTTGATAGGATGTTTAAAAGTACCTCTGTTCTAATGCCATGGCCAGTACTAAAATGCACAGAGCAAAGACAGGAAGTTGTACACGTTCCTCACTGTTAGTAGGAATCGAGCAAAGAATAACCAAACAATAAGGAGTGGGTGCTCTCCCCTACTGTGAGAAAGTAACTAAAATAACCAAGCAAAACAGAGTTTGTACTGGTGTTTACGGAAAGGGGTGGGGAGTATTAAAATCCAATTTATTGCAATTCTGTGCAATGCAAAACATGATTGCATTTTCGTAGCCTAATGACAGCTTGCAACAGGGGTAAATAGCTTGTCAACAAGGGTGAACAAGATCTGTAGAATCCTCTCTTCACAGTGTTACAACAGTAACATATTTCAAAACATGCTATGTATGCCTTGCATGCAAAACTTCAATGGCATAAATTTATTTCTTACCAAAAAAATGCTAGTGTTTCTAGATCATGTATGAAAACTATAGAAGTACTTAAAACTAACATCAGTGCATGTTCCATCTTACACTTTTTCCTGATTTGCAAAGAGTACTTCTCAATGTTGGAAAGTGGAAGGTTTCTTCTTTTTTTTAAAGACTAAAACATGCTGTTGAGTGATGTGCTTCAAGACTTTTTGCCAAAGATGAAGCAGAAATGGGGTTAAGTGCACATAGATGGCTAGATCATATAAATTATATTATTTTCTAATGCTGTGGCAACGGGCATATGCTTCTTGCCCCTTGCAGGTGGAATGAGAATGACCTGATGCATTGAAATTCCCGAACTGCTAATAGATAAAGAAGAGTGGAGGCTGTTAGGATAACAATCAGTACTCCTGAAGAGGAAAGATTAGCATTCCGCTGTCCTGATGGCTCAAATACGCATAAAATGCAGGCACACGTTTGTAACCAGATCACAGGAGTAGCACTGACAGTTAAACAACTGACTGTAATAGTTTTAACATCCCAAAAACCTTCCGGAGCTATGTTAGGTCTCTTTTCTAATAAGGAACCCTTATGATCTGTAAATGTGTCTGCAGAATTGATATCATATTTGAGGGGTTGAAGGGAATCCAGATAACCCAGAAGAAATAAGGGAAGTACAATTATATAATTAAGCAGGTGGTAAATTATGCTTGACCAATTAAGCTAGTAACATTCCTTCTAAATAAGCCCTTATGAACTCAAATTTCTCTTTCAGATCAGACAGCAATTATTATTTATACTGTAAGTTTGATGTCAGGGGCTTCTAAATGTCTCCATTTGTCTTTGTATTCCTATTCAACTCTTCCTAGAATTAACAGTTCCTCTGAGTTATAAAGCTGGACTTCACAGTTGTGCGCACAGGGGAGGTAGCTAGCCCCTATGCAACTTTCTTATGGATTTGTCATAACCCTCTGAATCCTGGCTTTCAAAATCTTGCATTCCTACCATTAGTGGCCAGGGGCCAACTGGACCAACAAGACCAATATTGTGAGTTGAGGAGGCAACACACAAACCTTTTTTTCCATTTATTTCCTAAACAGGTTTTTGGGTCAGGCTTCCAGAAGAAAGAAAAAATATGAAAATGTAGGTCTGAAAACACCCCTACTTTCTTCCTGTTAAAGGTAGTAGATATTTAATTCAAATTTAGCCCTTGATTCTTGGGCTAAAAATCCTGTTCGTGCTGAAATGCATGGCAGTTTTCTCAAAGACTTCATGAAGGCCAGAACTTCACTTCTTCTATGCTAACTTTTTAAATTCAAATCAGAAATGATAGTTGCTGTGTGACAAGTTTCTCAAGAAGTGGAAAAGTAAGACACAATGAAAGAAGTAATTTGAATGCCTTAATTGGTGCTGAAGCTGAATGTATGCAGACTCAAATCCTCTTAACATTTAAATTTCAGTGCAGCCCCACTCTTATCTAGTGACAAGTGGAATATTTTGAATACAGAAGTCAATGATGTTTACTGTTGTGCTCTCCATGCCAAGAAGATAAAAATGCCTGTTCAGTCTCTACTACCACTTCCACTGTTAACTCTACTGAATTTTCAAGTAACAGACAGCGTTCCGGGAACATTGACACAAAACAACATTCTTTGTTTTAAAGTGTTCATCATATTATCTTTTGCTTTTTTGCCTTTCCAGACTTTAACTTGCTCATATTTCCAGTCCTCCTACATACAGACTTACACAAATATATTTTGTGCTGTGTATTTCTTTAGTACTTGGCCACGTGAAGGGGGGACAGTGTCTTTTATTAAATCACTACTCACTAAGTTTACAGTATAATGAAAATTATCTCGTTTGAAACTTTCTAGCAGCATGCTTCTGTGTGGAACGTTTTATCACTCGCTTTTATTAGAAACTGCTGATTCCTGGAAGCCAAAATGTTTCAACAAAAAACCAAAACCAACCAAGCAAGCAACCAACCAACAGATACTTTGTCACACTGCTACCAAATCACAGGTTTCTGCTCAACTGAAGCAAAAGCTTCTTGTGATTACTAACCTTTGGGTCCCACAATGCCACAGTAGCCGCAACACACACACCACACAGTTTCCTGGTACTCTGCCACGGAGCTAGAAAGTTCTCAGGTTTTAGGGCCCTGCTTTACATTAAGGGATTGTTCAAGGTTACTCCTTCAGCTGTTTCAGAAAAAAGAATGATGTGAGGAGTTAATCTAAACTAGGAATAGCAATTTACTCCATCTTCAAAGATAAGGATTCAAGTAATACTTAGTTTTCAGAAACAGGACCATCTGGTAAAACCCACCTGAGCACAAGGCATACTTCTGTTCTTGTTCTTCCCTCATAGAGCTGCTGTGTCTTGTCTTCACTAGTGGCCTTGTTTGTTTTTGAAGATGAGACACAGATTGCTGTCATCTGCTCCTTCATGGACATTTGATTGTCAGTGAGGTGATCATACTCCAGATGTGGCAGATTACTTCAGCTGCATGTCTTTCCTTCCTCTCCCATAATTCTGCGAAGCACAGCAGGTCAAGCAGCCTGGAATGTCATCCACAGCTTGTCCCTGCCATGAGGAAGACAAAATATCAGGGAAAGTGTTACCAAGTCAGATTATTAAATAAATCAAGTACAGATTCAAGAATAACATAAAATTCTCTCTATAAACGAGAGGCCTAGGCCCAGTGATCCCCTATTATCTAAGGTGTGCAGTCATCTCAGCATTTCAGGTGTTTCTTGAGGCCTGATGCAACCAGGAGTGCCGTGGAACTCCCGGCTTCTGCCAAAACACAGCCTCTGAAATCCAGCCAACAGGAGAAAGAGTGACGTGTTTTAACCAGATGAGCTAGCCAGGCAGGCTTTGGCAGCAGCCAAGAGTAGACTTCAAAGGATACTCCCTAATTACTTGAAGGCCTCATAGGCACCTCTTATGTCAGGCAGTTGATTGTAGTATACTCATTTTATGTTCATGTGTATGCGCTATATGTGTTGGTATTATTTGTCTTTTACAAGTGCGGTGAGGATTAATTTGTTTGAGAAGTCCTTTGTAAATTGGGGGGATTCTGTAGGTTGTTTGGTCCTGTAAAGCAGGCAGCAGGAATGCTAAGATCCAGAGTCTTATATTTACATGTCTAATGAAGACATCATGTCATCAATAAGCACCTGCCACTCTGCTCTAATGATGGTATCTTTTGAACACAACTTCCTCCAGTGATAGCAAATCCTGTGAAAGGTTTGGACCAGGAAAAAAAAATACTTAAGGCCATGGGCTTCCCCTATAATCTTCTGAAATGAATGGAAAGATTGTTGCTGTTCGGGAATGTTGGGTCAATCTCTAAATAACAAAGAGAGAAACATTAACACTGAGAGAGCTATGAGGAGCCCAGGCCTGGGTATGATGTTTGCTGGGGGTATATTGTGCTGGAGGGAGCAAAAGAAAAAAAAGATCAGTCTAAAATAAAAGAATCAGGGAAAATATATCATATGTGATCTCACAGACCACAGGGGAATGTGCAAAATATTGTTTTTCAGCTCTGCATGTATGTAGAACAAGATTACAATTTCAACACAACTGAAGTAATAATAAAGCACCTAAGATTTATGATATTTTTACTTTATTATTTGAGCTACAAACTACTTGCATGAAATTAAAAGCACTTTATTACTTTAATTTCGCTCATTTTTAGACATTATGGAGTTTGTAAAAAAATCTGTTTCTCTTCACCCATAGGAAAGGTATCAATAAAAACAAACTTGCCTCAAAGGTACAAGAGAACCTTGAGCCACCAAAGATGCCGTGAGAAATCATGTCACCTTGTTGTCCTGTTATGAGAAACTGCAGACACAGCATGAAGGACAGCTGTGGATTACTTAAGTTTGAAAAGCTACTACTGTTCTTTACCCACAATGCATCCCATGCAATGGTGTAATGGCTTGGAGGCACTTTACTACTTAACTACATCCAGAAATGAACAGCTAGTAAACTATTACCATCAACGTTTGCACTGGAACCATCATTGTCCAACTTTAGCTTGGATTCCTTACTGTGAATTAATGACATACAATACATTCCTTCTTTTATTACATAGAGCCTGGCCATATGCAGCTTCTCTGATTTGATGTTACTATGCAGTAAAACAGAAGTCCTGCATGAGAAAATAATAGCAAGTAAGGGAAAGTTTAATGGCAAAACAAAACAGATGAGCAACTTGCATTAGCAAGATGTGCCGTGGCTGGGTGAAGTCAGGTTTCAGAAAATTGCCAAGGATATTGGAAACCTCTTTGCTTTAATGGATTGAGTGAAAAGACATTCATCTGAGACTAGCAGAGCATTTAAAACCAAAACCAGACCATCCTGTACTTGAAAAAGAAAGGACTCAGGAAAGATGCTCTAATCAATATTCCCTCTGTTTTTCTGGCTGCCCCCTTACCCATTTTTAAGAAGGCAAATGAAGTTGTATGACTGTGATTCTACACAAACTCTGGGAAAGCAAGTCTAAAGCTCAGATTTTCTATTTATTACACTTGTCAGGTGGCAGCACTTGAAAGAGCAGAGCATCAATCAAGCAGAAGACACACAGGGCTCTTGTCTCATAAATGCTGGTACAGAGAAGCATTGCTCCCAAACAGAGTTTTTTGGATGCTACTATCACAAATGTGTGTGATAATACAAGAAAGTTAATCTTACTTGCTAAAATAGAATTTAGAGACTTAATACAGACATTTTTCCAAACCTTCACGACTGCAGCTTCATTGTTATTGCTGCTTTTAGAGTGCAAAGGCTCTGAGGTACTGATAAAAACATTTAATGAAAAAAAGAGTGTAAATTCTTATTGTGTGGCATAAGTAAGCTATCAGAAAAGAACCAGTCAGTGCCCAGGGGGAAAGCAGTTCTTTTATCCCTTCTCCTTGTCCCCCTCATTCACCTGAAAGGGTAAGAGAATGATTCCTGCTGCATGCTGTGAGGAGGAGCTGACTGCATCTGATCTATAAGGAGAGGAGTTTGTTACTTGGGAGCTTGGCTGTTCTCTTGCCTCTTCCCTTGTGATCTCTGCATACCTGAGGTAATTGAGAGAGCATCTGCAGAATGAATTATGCCCTTCCTTAAAGGCTGCAGAGGAAGGTCAGACATTTTCTGACGGTGCATGCAGCCAATTCCCAAAGTACACCACCACTGCAGAAATCAGTGACAAAGTAGGCCTTGATTTGGGGACTGATAGTGGTTTTGCACTTACAAATGTACATCATCTACTGTGTGATCCAAAATGGAAAGTTAATAGTGAAACTTAATCACACAATTAGAGAATCACAAAAATTATAACTATTTTTTACTTCTTTTTAACAACATCTTGGTTTGCATGCCAGCATTCTGTATTCTCTAAAAGTGCTAGAGAGTCTAGCATGTCACAGTGTGACTATTAATCTAAATCCATCTGAAAATATTAATCTTTCTTTTTCAGATTTGCATCTGTGAATTACATCTTATCTAAGTCCTTTCAGAAGAAATGAATACAAAGATTCTGTGGCTAAACATACTTAAGGGCTACATAGACAAGAATCAGAATTTTCTCATAATGAACTCTAATCTCCTCTAAATTTCAAATGTTTCCAATAGTTTCTCCAAATAGTATCAGTTTTGAAGAAAAGAATTTTCTGCTAGTAGAAAATATGAATGCAGGAGAACTACTAAGTGACAGGTAGTGGCAATATGTCTGGTTCTAATGGTCTCTGATTATGCTATGCTGGCTTAGGGCAGAGAGAATTGAAAGGATTAACTGGTTTCTAAAGGTACAGCCAGGAGCAGGATATGGATTATGTTGCCTACTGCCCAGCCCCTCATAATGATGACCATGCCTAGTGCAAGAAGGTTCTTGGGGTGCAGAACCTTCATAGACTGATGTCAAAGCAGACACTAATGGGATGCCAAAAAGAAGGGTACTAGTCTGAGCATCCACACAATCACCAGCTATGCTTAACTTTAAAGAGAGTATTTATCATTTCTCTTATGATGACTCACAGTTTCCATTGTATGGCAACTAAATATTTGCTGGTTTATCAGGTTTTGCTGTATACTGACTTTAACTATTTGGATTGCTGACAACTGGAAAAAAACTAGAGCTATTTTAATTGCTATAAAAATTATTTGATTTTTGGAACAGAAAAATATTAATTGAGAGATTCTTTCTGACTATAAGTAAGAAGCATTGTTTAAAATTCAGAGGAAAGCTCATTAATAAGAAACAAAAGGCAGAGAACAAAGACAAATTCTGATTTATCACAAAGTTTAGACTGTTTTGCGTGTTGCCAGCTAACCTATCATGAAATAACAGCTGCAAGTATTTAAAATGTCACTAACTACAGATGATATTATGATGCAAGCAAACATCACCTTCCATATACATTTTCTAAAAACTAGAGTTTATCTTATGAAATATAGCTTGAATTTTTTTTTCCAAACAAATAAAATACAGGTTAAATTTTGAACACGTTCATTTACTAGTTTATCTTCCCTCATTTAGAATGTTTCCTTGTCCATGTAAGCAGAAAGCTGTGCAAATGAGAACTAGGGAGGTTTTTTGCTCAATATAGCGGTGTTAGCTGTAGTAGCTTCAAGGATTGTGTTCTGATATCTAAGCCTATGAGCTACACATTGTGGACATCTTACAAGATGTCATTTAACAACTGACAAATTGAATTCCGCAGAAGTTTAGGATTGAATCAAAATTTCTCTTCAAATTAAGTAGACATACACATGCTTCCTATATGCAATGTATACATTTCTAGGCTAAATGGTTTCATATATAACAGGAAAATGGAAATGAAATCTAAAGAAACAGAATTCAAAGTTTTTTAAACTTGGTTCATAGATTTCTTCTACTTTTCCAACTCTTTCAAAAATATATTTTTCCTGACCGGCAAATCACTCAAAAATCTATTTCACCAAAGCATGTTTCAACCAAACTATAAGACAGCATTTGTCATAAAGATGTAGGGTTTTGGCTGAATAATTAAACTAGATGGACAGACAGCTGACTGCACAAAAGTGAAGACCAGAAAGATACAGATCAGGATTTCTTGGGGCTTCATTCAATACCCACCTCCTACAGCACAATAAATTACAGCTACCACAGAATGGACAGTCAGTACACTTAGTATTTCCTCTAGAGAATTCTAATAAACTAGAGGCAACACTTAACTGTCCTTTCAGAAGAAACAAGAATATTCAGCTGTGTTCTAGCTGCACCTATATACACTGGATGTAGGGTGGTATAGACATAATCACCAAAAATTGTGAATGGGGAATAATTAAATAATTAGGGAAATTAGATTGAAGAAAAAGGAAGGAACAGGAACCTAACTACATAGAAATAACTGTCCCTTTGGGCCAGATCTATAGTAGGTAGACATTGGCACAAATCCACAGGAGTTTATATTTAATATCTAGAATCTATTAACTTCATCACTCAGTGGCAAAGCAGTTGGCACATTTAAAAGGAAATAATCTTGGGAAGTGTATTTTATGGGAAAGCTCATCAATTCCAGAGTTTGCAGAGCAAATAAATGGCCTTCACAAAACGCAATCCTGTGGCAGTTACAACACACCCTTCAAATTGCGGAAGAGCCACACCCTGCAGTGGTGCCAAAGACAAGCACACACCTTCATGTTGCCACTTGTAGAAGAAGCTAATTGCAAAGCACCCTGCAATCCTCACTGTGATGTATTCATTAAACTGAAAGGGCAAAAAATATTTACTAACTCCAACAAGTTTTCATATTTATGTTGGGATGGAAGAGGCAGAAGTTTCAAAGGGTGATCCAAGACAGTTGGTCAGAGGTAAGGAAATTATCAATTACTCACGGCTTAAGTCTACAGACAAGTTTTAGTGCTGTCATTCTCATTTAAATACAGCAAAGTTAGCTTGTAGCTTAAGAACTATGGACAGAGGAAGCTCCCAGACCTCCCTGACTTCTGCCTGAACTAAAAGTACTGAGACAGTGCATGTTTTGGAAGGTGGTGCTGTACAGCAGGAAGACCTGACCTCTTCTACTTCTCAAATCATATACATTTTGGAGGCAGAGGCTGTGTGTCAGGCATGGACAGACTTAGGAAGCTCTAATCCTTGCTTGCTCTTTAACTACAGTGGGCTGGATTTGGACAGTGTTTAGACCCCAGTAAAGAAGTAGCATTTTGGTGCATACAAATTTCTTTCTTAAAATTGCAGTCATTAAAGCTTTAGCATTGTCTGTGCACATGGACCATGAAGAATGCCCTGGTGACACCAAGCAGGGGTCTTGGAACTGTTGCCATTTAATCCAAAAGTCAATTTGCACCAGGCTTTTCCAGGCTCTGGCACTCCTAACCCATTCAAATATTATCTTCAAAAACTGACAGCTTTACCAGACTCATTAACATTTTCATAAGTCTCCTGAAAACATCAAATTTATTTGATATATTTGTTATATTCTATGATCTGTAACACTCTGTAATCTGTATTTGATAACACAAACACTTTCAACAATTATATGCCTTCAATTTTGCAGACTTAGTAAAAACCAAAACTGTAGATGCGGCATGGTATTTTCAAGTATCGTGCAGATTTGAATATGCCTGCAGATTTTACAGAATAAACAAAAATCAGTTCATAGGAAAGAAAAATCAAGTCCAAATAAAAATATTTGCCTATATGAAACAGTCATGGCAGCTGTTCAGAATTTTATTGCCATTTGTTTGAAGTTATTCCTTTATATCAGCTGCTAGCTTGGCAGTATGAGCCAAGTAAAGAATTGGGTATGGGTTTGGATACCTGTCATTCTGTCAGGGCCTTATGTAGGCCTGGTATAAAATACTAGGCATGATGCCAGTAGCTCTATAGTAGGTAGCAGGAATTTAAAAAATCAGTGATCCAACCCCTGTAAATAATGGGTTTGTTTACAAACTCCATGCCTGAAGACATTCTAACAGACTGGGGTCACAAATGTTCTACCTTTGTTTCTGGAATTTTTGCAGCATGTTAGGACCAGCTCTGGTAACTAAAAGGCAGTGAGAGCCTTTTCACGGAATTCGGCGGAAACTGTGTGAGGCCTGAAGTAAGCCAAACAACTGACTGCTAGTGAATATGCCCAAAAGCAAGATATTCATATTCATTCATATTCCCAAGCTCAGAAAAGACACCTACAAGATGCTTTCAGCTGGAAGGACAGACCTCTGTTGGAATCCTGAATTAAAACAGCTCCAGGCAATTTGCTTTTCCTTCTTTTTACTAAGATGCTGCTTGAGTAAAACAAAGGTAAAGATATCCACTCATGGAGGTGCTGTTGGGAGAGATGTTCTTTGTAAGGAACACATTGACAAGAGAAGTTGTGGATGTCCCATCCCTGGAATTGTTCAAGACTGGGCTGGATGGGGCCCTGAGCAACCTGGTCTAGTGGAAGGTGCTCTTGCCCATCACAAGGGGCTTGGAACTCGATGATTTTTAAGGTCTCTTCCAACCCAAACAATTCTATGATTCTATGACATGCTAAAGAAATACAAGCATCATGTTCCTTGCAATTAAGACACCTCAGAGAGAGAAGAAGATGTGAAATAAAAAAAAAAAATTTAAAAAGTTAAGAACAACAGCAAGAAAAGAAAAGCAATAAATATTACCTGTACTATACCTGGCTGGGCATGCTTGACATCCCAAGGCCATTTCCGTTCTCTGACCATTCATTTTTATTAGTGACCAGACCTCCTTCCTGATTAAACATCACTGTTATGCTGTTGCTGTGAACGAGCAGAAATATGAAACCTGTTTTTCCTGGTGTATCTCAGTGAAGCCTAAGCAATCCAAAAAGCTCTCTTTGATCTATGAGTCTTTAATTAAAGAGCTACTCTGCATATCTCCTCCTTCATCTGGCTTTTCTCATGGTACAGGCCTGTGAGGCAGGTATAAATTTTTTACCTCTGTGACACAGACTAGAGTTGGGTTAAATTCTTGGTTCAATAATTCAAATTTAAAAGGAACTGGTGTCAAATGGTATGATGTTAATGCTGTTTCAAATTACTAGTACATTCCTAGGAGTTCTAAATCACTTCAAAATCTATTGTAAATTTAAAGGAAGAAAAAATAAGGTAAAATGGCATGTAGATGTCATTCATGTATAAGCCCTCAGCTGGCAGTTTTTGGAACATTTTTATGTTCCTATATTTAATATTTATTAAGAATAATATGGATGCTGATACCATTATCCAGAAGAGAAATGCTGATGTTCAATTTACATGGTGGGCCTGCATATTCTGAGGGAACCACCTGCGTGCTTGCTTTCCCCAAGAAGGGATTGGCTTTTTACAACTGCATTTGAAACTGACACAGAGGATATAGAAAATATCACTGTTCATCCTGCAGTTTAACAGCAGGCCACTTTAGGCAGGAGACCGACCCTCAAAATTAAGAAAGTTGTATACAAGGATAAGCATCCCAACAAATACTTGCAATGGTTTTAACAAGATGGTGTAATGCAAACCTGGGAGAATAAATGAAACCCAGTGATAAAAACAGAACCAAGATGAAAATGTAAAATCATGAGCAACACTTTAAAAATTATTTTCAGAAGAAGCATCTACTAAGATCTCAAAAAGACAATTACAGTCTTAATTTCTATCCTTACTAAAAACAGACTGTTGAAAAAGGAGCTGGAAGAGACTTACAGAAGTCAGATGCATTTAATTAGAGGAGCCAAACAACTGCAAGTATTTGGTGGTGGTCAGCCACAAATATCTGTTCCTTGTGGTATGTAAACTGTTCTGGGTTAGGTCAGTAGCCCCACTTTCTCCATGAAGTTATGCCAATTATTTTTAATATGGAAAATCATGATTATGATTGAACAATACATAGAAAAAATAGTATTTCATCAGGTCTTTCTACAACCTATATGATGCACTGTGCCTCACTTCATTGTGAGGCTCTAAGAAGTGGCAGGGGTGAAGGAGACAGGAGTGCGCCTGCAATTGTTCTCTGTGAAATATCCATCTGCAGCTCATGTATTCCAGGCAACCAGAAGGCTGGCTCCCAATTGCTTGCTGGTCTCCTTTGACTGTTTAAATTTTCTAGTAAGCCAAAGCACATCCTGTCCTCACAACAAATGGGAAGTTCAATTTTCAAAGCAATTTCCATCTAGTTGACCAATTTAGATAACATAGTACTTTGGGGCTGCTTGAAAACATGGTGGCATTTGACTCCTAGAACGCACTTGCAGAGGGGCCAAGCTCCTTCACCTCCATGTTTCTTCATCTCCAACTGACTTGCACATAAGATAGAAGAGGTACTTTTCCCCTTCCCAAGTCAATGTCCTCCAATGCCAAACTCTCCACGGACTACTCATCTGTCTGAGCAAAATTTTGGCCATCAAAGACTGCCCAGTTTTACATTTTTGAGTGAAGAGGGTAGATGAAAAACAATCAACCAAAACAAAGCCAGCCCATTGTCAGACACCCAACTAAGATACGACTCCAGGCTGCAGAAGAAAAATAAGGTTGCACAACATATCACCCCTCTCATGTCCATTATTTTACACATTGTTCATGTCCTTGTATAGCTTCATGCTCTCTGCACTAATTTGCAGCATCAAGGAAGTGCTCATAGTGCATCTCCCAGCCTGCCAGGAAGGCAGATGCTGCTATGACCAAAAGGGGTGCAAGTTCCAACTACAGTATGACCTGGAGAAGGGCTAAATATGCTGGTACAGGAACCCCTCCGTGGTTTGGCAAACAGCAAGGCACTCAGAGGATAACTAAAATGAGAGTCAAGGAGTTATTATTCTCTAGTTTTATTGCTTTTGTCACATTCCTCTGCAGAGAACGCAGGGACTAACACTCTCTATCAGCTCTGTATCCTGGGTACTGGGTCCAGGTGCATATGGGTAAGTGAAGCCACTAACCCTGTCATCTCCTTCCTTGAACAAGCAGGCTGGGAGGAATGGAAGATGAGCAGAGCTCTCAGTATAAAATCCACCCACCTAAGCACAACCTGGTGATCTCCCAATTTCCTCCCCAAGCAGTATGAGCCTCAAGTAGCAAATTTCTGTTTTGTTCCATCAATAACCTTTCCTTAAAGCCTCTCTTATGGGAATATCCTTAAGGGAATTACATTATTTTGCAATTTTTTAAACCATGTTTCATGTGAGAATCCTGAGGAGCTCTGTAAACATTGATGATAAATATTACAAAACACATTAGGCTCAGATAGAAAGGGGTCTAGTAACGTGTCCAAGATCATATAAGTTGCCTGTGTTTAAGCTGCCACCAGAAATGACTACACCAACCTTCTACACACATAGCACAGATCCTTTGACTGTGAGGAACAGTCAACTTTTAAAGTCTGTCTATCTGCTTTTTTTACTTCACATTTACCATCTTGTATTCTATATACCTGTTGTACTTCTCTTCATTGCTATTGCTTATTTCATCCTTCTGAGAAAGAACAATAATGAAAATATTTTTAAATTTCTTTGTCTAACAGCCAAATTTATATCTATTTAAATACCATGATAGATCTTGAGAAGGAAGCAGAGAGAGTTTGAGGCTGGCTAAATAACCCAAACCTAGAAGGCATGTATTTAGTCCTGCCTTTGGCAGACATCCTTTTCAGATACTCTATGTACACTGTTATACATGTATGTATGAGCACAAGCCTCCAGTACTTTTATCTGGTAGTCCTGAACCACTTATAAAAATGTGCAGGTCATCAGAGTAGTACTAGGGAAACAAAACCATTAAAGGAAAAAAATGTGCACAGAAGCTGGTCAGTTGTGAGGTAAGTTAATTAGGTAGAACATCAGCTGATAAAAATCAAAGTAATATTATTTCTTCAAGCCAATCATTCTTGCTGTTCCAATTTTGCCATAAAATATTGCTCAGTATAAACTTTTTGCTGACCAGGCTAAGAATAAATATTTAAGAACACTAAGCCAACTCTCATGGCACTAAGAGAGGAATCTGGTGACAGCATCAGCGTATAGCAGTATCAGAAGCAGCATTTTACTTCCAACTTGACGGGCCAACAGGGTCTGCAAGTCCTTGCAAAGAAGCTCAGGTCCTATGAAAGGGAACACTTTGCTTGTAGGGAGACCTTATGATCTATTTTTGCCATAAAAGTTGTCTTCAACTAGATGATTAAATCTGCTGATTGCAGAGCATTGGGGGAACTTGGTAATATGGAAGACCCCAGAGCAGTTGCACCACAGACAGTCTCAGGTATTCTCATTGTTGGGATGAGCTCTGTGCTGTTCTTAACAATTGCAGGCTGGAATCCAGAACCCATGAGGGTAAATGACAGATGCATTTCAGAGAGTTCTGTAAAACAGTTAATTCTAATACATGATATGTCTCATAGGTGGGAAGACAACAGCACTCATTTAAATAATCAGAAAATATGTCTCCTGTATAAGCCCCAAACAATAAGCTTTTTTGTTGCTCTTCTTTTAAAGTTCTTCTTTTTCTTGGCTTTGCAAACACATTACGTAGCTATTGGAAGGTGACATACAGAGGCTGGCCAGAAAAATGCAAACTTCATTTTTTGCTGCGGCATCAGTTCTTTCCAACTTTGGGCTACTCAGTTCCCCAAGGAGTAAAGCAGTGATAACAACCCATTCCATGAGGAATAATATGCCAGTGTACTATATTATACAATGTACAATACATTGGAGCATATACACTTCACACACGGAAAACTGTTTGATTTTACAGTCACTTACTACTACTATTAGTGAGAGTAGTAGTAATAATCACTAATAATAGTAGTAATAATAACTTATCACTATTATTATGAATGATGATTTTTCCCATAATATACCATGCTGATTTTATTAAATCTGAATATGTTTATAATTTTGCCAGTGTACAGGAACTGTCAGTTAAACAGCAAGATACAACAGCTGAAAATTAGAAACTGTGCTGCAGATACAAAATTATACAAGTTAGCTTCAATAACTTGCAAGTAATTAATACTTATAATTACTTATCAGCAAAGACTTTTTTTCATTTAAACATAGTCTGCTTTATAAATTTCATTGTTCCTTCCTTAGAGAATTGAGGCAGTGTAAATCTTAACTATCCTGTCACCTCCTCCACTCCTTGATACTATTTAAGCACTATAGTTGGTAATCAGGGAATGGCTGATGTATTTAAAATACATACATTTTAAACATGTGGCCAGTTCTGTATAGGGCCTTTCCAAGGTGTTAGGGCTATCTTGTACTATGTAAAAGTATCAGGTGTAAATACAAGCAGCATGAAGCTGTCTAAAGCCCGATTCTGGTCACAATAGCTTATGACAAACTGCTTTCAGGCCCTGGCAAGGCAACAGGCTAAAATCACAGCAAATTATCAATCTGCAAAATGGTTTTCATGGACCAGAGTTTATTCTGCAAAATATATTAAAACAGTGTTTCACAACTATTGGAAAGTTTATCTGTAGATTAATCATAATCAGAAAATACTGTGCCACCACTAAGTCTTAAAAATGTCTCTGTTGAGATAATTCTTGCCTTCCATTGGAGTAGCTAAAATACGTTTATATTTCTCTTTCATAAACAGTGAAATGTTAATCAGAACTCTAGGAGTTTTCAAAGCAATAACACTCTCCAGACTAGTGTATTGATTTTGTTAAGTGATATCCCATTATCTGTATTCTACATCATGAAAACATTGCCATTTATTCTAATTTTGCTTATGGAAAGAAAAACCTCACTTCGTAATATTTAATTTTGAACTTGTTCTAGTCCACACATAAGGCAGCTTCTGGTGAGTATCTTCAGAATTGGAGTCCGAGATTTGCAAAATCCAGCCTCAAGAACCAGAATGGAAGATTAGAATTAGATGAATAAGTAAAGACTGATGTTAATGTCAGTCTTGTTCTATGGCATCTGTCAATAGAAAGTAAATTCATACAAATACAAAGCAATGGAGCTCTGAGAATTGCCTTCTAAAACAGATAAAACCAGATTCTTTGCCTTGGAAGGTGTTTTGTACATACCTTCAACTGAAATACAGAAAACTACATCTAAAGAAGAAACGGGTGTCCAGAAAAAGGGATTATTCAGATAAATGCCAATTTAGACATTCATATGTATTATCTTAACTTCCCACATCAGTAACAGTGACTGTTTGATTTGTGTACAGCCCAGGATTGCTGCTGAAAAAGGATGCAGATAATGCAGATGCTTTAATAATTCTCAGCAACAATTTGGAGAGTAGTTGAAAAACTAGGCCATGCATCACTCTGAACAGCAGAGGCCATGAAATTCTTTCAGTGTGGATTCCTGTAAGACAACAGTGATTTCAGTTGCACTGTGGCAGGTATATTTTACTTGGTTCACATTTTCAGTATTTGTGGAGATTTCAGAAGGCCTGTGGCAGAATGGAGGAAGAAGGTCCTTAACTTCTGGAGATTCCCTGCTACTCTCAATTTTATAAAAAGGTGAGAACACCCAAGATGAATGGGCAGGGTGTTATCTCTATTCTGAACACTTTCTGTTGCAATGGTTATTAACAAGAAATGAGAGTACTTGATATGAAAGTCCAAATGAAGTGACAAAAATGTCTACAGACAGACTGCTAGAGAATGGGCCAAGCAATTGTTAAAATTGATGCAAGAAAGATCTGTTTCCCGGATTTATTGTGCCACTATAATCAAATTGAAAAGTAAATTATTCAGAAACAAGAACTTAATGGGTTAGAATTGCAGACACAGAAATCCATTACCTGCTGCTGGGCATTCCCTCTACCAACTTAAGAAAATAAACTTGTGATGACAGACCAAGCAAATGGGAGTTCCCAAGAAATAGGAAAGTGTACGGACAGGTTAGTGGAAGCTAGTTGTCTTGACCCTTTAGGTGTTCATCTGTGATTAAGAAAACTCCAACAGCTGCCAGACTATACAATGCACTAGCAGATGCACCAGCAGAGTGCTGAAAGGAAGTGTGCACAATCTTGAGATCATTGACACAGAAGAGTAAGAGGCTGCCTGTGAGCACAACAGCTAAAGGTGGAATCGATACTCTCGCAAACCTAATAGCTCAGAGATACCAAGAGGATGCAACTCTACAGCAGAGCATTTCAGAAATGATTTGTTACAGCCAGAAGGAACTGGATGGCACATTTTCAGAAAACAAGAGAAGAGATGGTATCATTTTGTTCAGTGCCCATTTATTTGGTTATGGAGCTATTCCTCCATGCTAGGATGCTGGAGGTCTCTGCAGCACTTTTAACCTTCACCAGCCAAGGAATTTCAGTTCTGCAGCCCCAATGGCACCTG
Organism: Pardalotus punctatus; assembly: GCA_013400915.1. Classification (NCBI taxonomy): domain Eukaryota; kingdom Metazoa; phylum Chordata; class Aves; order Passeriformes; family Pardalotidae; genus Pardalotus; species Pardalotus punctatus. The sequence goes on from VZTX01024738.1 coordinate 426,059, forward strand.
ACCAACTTCATGGCCAGCATTAGGAAGAAAATGAACAAATGCTTTTTTTTTTTAACATGGCAATGTCCTTAAAGAAATCAAAAGATCAGTGCAGCGTTAGCAGTTCTTCCCTTCAGATCATCAAATCTGTCCATGTTTTTGGCAGAACTGATATAATGCCTTGTGAAGAACTTTTCAGTTAGTGCATTAGTTCTCCCATTCAGAGCAAAAGTGGAATTATGTCAAATATACGTGATCAGATGGTTTCCAGTAGAAAAAGGTTTAATATAATATCTAAAGCAGTTAATCACCCTATATTCTACTAGCAAAGAATAGTGGATCTGTAGTGGCTCTGTAGAAAACCTTGCTGGCAGTTGATCAGAAATAATCAGAAAAAGAAAGGATATTTAAAAAAAGATAGTATCAAAAAATCAAGGAGAATTATTGCTTTATGATTTCTCCCTTATGCTAATCCATACTTCAGTTAAATCAGACATTCAGAATAGCTGTTCAGGTACTGCACAATTCTAACCACCTCTGCTAAGAGCCATATAACTCTTACCTCTTTCTTCACAGATGTTGGATGAGAGTGAGAACCTGATTGTCTTGAGTGCCTGATCGACATCAATTTGCACAGGAGGAGCTAGACAGGAAGGAAGAAAGAAGAATGCAGTGCTTAGGATCATACATTGAAATGTGAGCCTGCTGTCAAAAACATACACGCAAAGAATTTTTAATTTTTTTTTTTAAAGAGGAAGACTGCAGTAGCACCTAGAGAGCTAGAACGGACTTGACCCCAGCCTTTGATTCTGCATTGAGGATTACTTACACTTGCTGAATGAAATGCTCTGGATGCAAATATTTTTGCTGGCGCAATATGTTATGACTCTATCGCTCACCTTGAAAGAGGAGACTAAAAATGCTTTGATAAATGGTTTGAAACATTGCCCAGTTTCACTGGCTTTGTTCTTCTAAGTGTTTGTACCTCTTGCTTCAGCTGCAAAGTTATTTCATCATGTCCTAAAACACTGCTATGCAGAGAACTGCAGTACAACAAGATATAAAGTGGAGCATGTTGGCCTACTCAGCCAACTGAGAGTGTAGTCTTAACAGAAAGGGCTTTTTACCCTTTTGAGGCCAAACATTACAACACAGCACATTTACACAGCATGACCTTAACTTTACTTCCCTAGAGACATGTTGCTCAGGTACTGTCTCATGTTTTCTTTTTTCCATTGTAGCGCAGGCTGGTAAAGCAAAGCTTTTCTTGCATTGTTCTCTTCTGATGGCAGTGATTTCACACTCTGTACATTTGGATTCAAGAGCACCATTTCTACCTCCTCAGAGACTTGGCTTCACCTGGTTCACACACTTTTGTACACTAGTGACTTCTGGGGCCAATTATGGTAATCAATCCCCTCACTGAGTTCTCTCTGCTACAGGTTAGCACATTCACAAGTCCCTGAGGGAAACCAGTCTCATACCTGGCAAGGAGCTGAAACTTCTTTCCAAGTTCCTGTAACATGTTGACAGCCACGAACTTATTCAACATGTTCAGTGGTGAACTCTAATTTGCCTATGGGATCAAAGATGCTGGGCTGATCCTTGGGTTTCAGTGCTCCATAGTGGTTTTACACAGGAACACATAATAAAACCGGATATTTTTCTTTTCTTGTTGTATCAGTGTACAAGAAACCATCTTCATGCCTTTCTGTACGCTCTTCTGTACAGATGACACTCCTGCCTTCAGCTGGGCTGAGGAGAAAAAAAACCTGTATTATTGAGAGAGAGCAGTACCTGTTAAAACCCCCAGAAAACAGACTGGTTATCTGTGCTGCCACAAACATATGTGAACAGGCTGGCAGTGTGCCCTTACACAGCTGAGCCTGAGCCACATTTTCTCCCAAGGAAGACACTCCTAGATCAAGCTCATAAACACCTGTGCAGAGCAGCACAAGGAGATGTAGTGCAGCCTCCGCCAAACCAGGATCCTTGCACTGACAGCGTGTGCTTTGGACTGTGCCTGCTAAGGTACAATATAATGTAATTTAACATGTTTATTGATTTCTTCTCTCCTATGCAAAATTATTTTCTCTTGCTTCATTAAAATGGTAATAAAATAAATCTAAATTTTTTTCTTTCTTAGATGTGACATGCAAAGGACTTTTCAATGTAATAAACTTTGGATGTCGAAAAAAGTCTTCTCCAGTAGCTACTGATTCTATCTATCCTATTTTGTGTTGGGCTTTTTTTTTTTTTGTTTCCCCAGTTTGGAAACTGATCTTCCGTGGTTTTGAGATGGCATCTTTTTAAAATTAGAGGCTTGCCAGTGTGGAAAATTTCTTAATAATTTTTTTGAGTTTTAAAATCTAGAATACAAAGACAGTTTACCAAGAAAAGTCTTAGTCTTCAAGCCACTAAACAGAAACAAGCTCAGCTATAACCACATGGTTACCCCTTCCAGTTTCAATGGTAGCTCCTTTCACTCTCTGACTACACACAAATATGTTCATAAACAGGAACAATCTGGAGTAAATTTCTGAAATTCCAAAGCAAATTAGGACAAACAAGGTTTGTCTTTGGAACAAAAATATCAGTTTAAAGCAAATGTGATGAAATCTGAATTTAAAACCCAGTTATGCTGGAGAGTCACACCCCGAAGGAATGCGGTGAACACTGGCTCACAGTACATTAGTCACCAGACATGAACTTCATGAAATCCACAGAGCTCTGCACCCAGCAATGTGTGTTGTTCAGTCCAAGCCAAAACAGTAGAGCAAGGCTATTATGTGGCATTATATAACTAACAGTTCAAGGTTTTTAAGTTAAATATATTAAACTCATGAAATGCTGACAACAGAAACAAACATTAGGTATTCCAGCTCAAGGAGGTAGGGTTAGATACAGGACACTGTCACCTTCCCATTTTTTTCTCTCTGCTCACACTGCACGGCAGAGTGCCAGCTCTGGTCCTGTGCTTCCCCCATCTCTCCTGCTCTGTCCTGGCCACATCCACCTTCGGGGTAATTTTTGTGCCCTCCCTGAAAAAGTAGTGGACAGAAACTTCCTTGCTCCCACCACTAAGGGTGTCACACCATTACCTGGTAGTAAAGCTTGGGGGAAGATCTACAGTGAAATACAAGAAGAAGTTCTGGTATCTTCTTGCCTTTCTCTTTCATTCTAGTTTTCACCTATAGCAAAATGAATGACTGTTTCCAATTTAAGACTGGAGGAGGTGTGAAGGTGAAACAGAAGACTATCCTGGATATAAAAGGAAATACCTGGTGAAAAAAATATACAGGTACTGCCTCCAGCACTGCAGCTGTAAACATTACTTCCATTATTCCCCAGAATGAAGAAGGGGTGGAGCAACACAGAGGAAAATAGCTACGTCAGTAGGCTGCAAAAAGGAAACTGTTAATGCTTTTTACACTAACAGTGAAGCTGAGAAATTACTTTCTGTGTGAGGTCTTGTAAATTTTCTTCAGATAAGAAAAGAAGCAGAACTGTATGAAGGTGAATACATTAATACATCAGTGTATTAAATTACATAAAATTGATTACAAAACTGAAGTTCAGAATATCACTTTTTGATAATTTAGGTTCATACCACTCTAGGGTTTTCAGGAGATATGACCTACGATTATTTCTGAGGACACACAATGTCTCAGTTTGTTATCTGAAAAAGATGACTGCTTCCATCTGCAGTTATGGCTCAGTGAGTACCTCAATAAAGATGCTTTTATAAACAAACAAACAAAAAGAATTCTTATGACTATCATAAACACAAAAAAATTATTTCAAAACAGCAGTCTAGGGACCCTCGGCTCTCTGTAACCTTTCATCCCTTACCAAGACCACACACAGGCACAGAGACGTGCTGTCAGGGAGACGCTCACTGCAGCATGTCCTAATGTATGTTTCTAAAAACCTGCCTAATGCAATAGCTCCTTGTCACAGAAATATAAGGAATCTTCCTGAGGCACTGGCTTGTTTTGTTCATGTAAATTTAGTAGCTTAAAAGCAATTTTAAAAGTAAGCTCTAAAGAAGGCAATAAGCTGACTTGCATTTCACAGTATGCATTTATTGATGCAAACTGAGAAGCATTTGCTTTGACCCAGTCTGAGTAACACACACAACAGTCTGTGCTTCTCACGGTGACTTTCACCACTAAAAGAGATGAAATTTGCTTCTTTTCAGAAGCACTCATACATCCCTTGAAACCTGTCCTCCAACGGACACAGATGCTGGGACACTAGCTGAGGCAAGGCAGTATGGATTATGGCTGACAGTCTGTAATCTAACTGGTGTTTGGCAAAAAGGAAAAAAAAAAGCAATCACTAAGGAACGTGGAAAGAAGTCCACAGTGACAGAGTTAAATGTGAATTCTTTGGCTGGTTTTGCCATTTTGATCTCGCTATTTCATCTAGGTTGTAAGAAAATTTTAGAGATGGCTGAGGAATTACAAGGGTCCTTTGTCCTCATCAACGGGTGACAAGGGATATCCTTCCTTCTAGAGTCCATAAGAATTATTTGCTCTCATGCAGAAAACACTTTCCTTGTCTACTTACAGCATTTAGGCCTAATATTAAACCTCTAGTAATAGAAATTTTCCCATTGACTTCAGTGAATTTTTAGAGCTGAGTAAGGACTACAAGGTTTTGGCCCTAAGATAGAAAAAAAGAGTATTAAAGTGTTATAAACACATAAATAATGGCATCAGTCCCAGAAATACAAACAGAAGCAAATATAACATCCTGCTGTTCAATTCTTCTGGGGGCTGATATACGCCACTTAACTCCCTAGGTGCCCTTCCTCATCATCTGTCCAGGATTAAACCACAGCTGTCAGAGACAGCTCCCCCACTCAGTTCCAAGCCATTTCTTGACACATATGATTTGAAAACACAAAAGAAAACATAACATACCCTAAAAAAAGTCTTTTTCTGAAGATCATAACTTCTTTTGCTAGGAAAATAGTGCAATTGGAACAGTCTCTTTAGAAGAAAAATAAGAGGAGGTGACTCTCTGTGTTGTCTTTCAGGAAAGTGTTTCAAATCCTGCTGCATGTTTTGGACGGCATTCAGGCCTTCCCTTAATTCCCCAGGCACTGCCTGCCTTTGTCTGCGAGGCTGGGTAAGATAAACAAACAGCCACTGTGAGAAAACAAAAACATCCAGCTATGTATCTCCAGCTAAAAATGGTATTCACAGGTCTCTCCTGGCTTATGGCCTGTCCAATACTTTCATCTTATCATGCTGTCTGGTACAGCATGCAATTGGGTAAAACAGCATCCATTAATATAATGTATATTAAATGCTAGGAACAGCTGACTGGCAATAATAGAAGAAGGACAAAAAACTCTGAGCTGGTAAGGGCATTATACAAGACGTGTCTCTCTCTGCATCTACGAGACTGGATCCTCTTTAAAGAATCCAGATGGGGAACATGGAACCATTTGTTGGCCTGTTCATGTTAATGTTCGCTTTGTCAATGCAGTCAGGCCAGCTTCTTACTCCCACTTTGCAATATTTTTATACAGCATTTCTATTTTCACACATTGGTTATCATACTATTCCCCTCTTAGTTATCTGTATTCTCTTATATATGGTACTGATTCTGGGTCTGGAAGTAGCATAACCTGGAAAATGCTTAACTTTGCTTTGTCCAGTGTGCCCTCTTCCCTGCAAGCCTAATGAATGTAGCCGGGTCCAATAACACCATCTCAAACTGTAGAGACACTCTATTAATCCTGCCTCTTCTTGCTCACTCACAGTTTGCTTTCACTCTGCTGGGTTTTATTATATTCTATGTTAAGTGTGACACCACTCTACAATTTATTTTCAGCCTACTCTTCAAAGAAATTATGTTTATGCAGACGTCCATTTTCAGACAAACTTGGAGGAATAACACACCCAAAGAAAATGACACCTGGACAGACTTTGTGAAAGTCAGCAGCTGAGTAGACAATAGCAGCCCAAAGAAGTGTCCCCACCTAAACAGAGACAGGCCAAACTCTGCTGAACCACGTGGCACAAGCCAGCTCCCTCTCTCTGTTGGGGTATCACAGTGACTATGAATGGTGTCAGAGTCATTCTGGGGAGGAAAGAAACAATGCTCTGAGAAAACTGCCTTTCTTAGTTCAGCTGATCACAGAAATATTTATTCTGCTTGTGATTTTTTTCCCTCTGATGCACTTACTTCTGGATCTCATGTTTGCAGCTTCCACATTCCGTATTCTTACTTTATCTATCTCTGGCCAATATCTCTCCTTCTGTTTTCCCTGGGCTTCTTTAGACTTTATGGACTCCTTTATCTGTCACTTCACTTCTAGAGTCAACAAAATCCATGGTCTGGCAACCTGTCTGTTTTGGCACACACCAGAACAAATGGAACAAGAGCACAAGCACCCTCTTCTTTAAGCTGTCAAAGGCACTAGAGGGGTTAGAACAAGGGGTAAGAACAGTCTGATGTATGAGAGATTAATGGATTAAAATAAACCAGAAAATCACTGCTATTGGATACCCTGGGACCATTACAGTGCCCATCTACAATAAACATACAACAGGAAGATATAAGATGACTCAAAATGGAGAATTCAGGGAATTTGACCATTGATGCTCCCTCTTCTTCTGCCACCAACCACAAAAAAAACCCCAAAACCAAACTAGCTCTGTAGATTCCGCTTCTACCTAATTAGAAAACTAGAATAGAAAGCAATAAATCAAGAGTGTTCTAGGCAGCATTAGTGCACATGTTTTTGTGTCATCCATTCTCAGTGTGATAAAGAGCTATTCCTCCCATGGCTCTCTTCATCAGCCTCAGACAACATCAATTCTGACTGGAGTGGGGGCAACAGAACAGCAGGAAAACAGCAGTGACAGTGAAATGGCACACCTGCTGCATTGTGCAAGGTTTACTGCCTTAGCCATAGTAATAGGGCCCTCCTGGTGGTGGTCCAGTTGGATTGACAGTGGCATATAATGATTTAGAGGGGGAACAAGAGCTAACACAGCAGCTCCTAACTGATGACATGTCTCAATGCCCAAAATATGCCTTGAGCCCGGGGGAATCAGCTTCTCTGCACTCACCCCAGACCCATGGGAACCTCAGCTGGATGTTTCTATGTTCAACCACTCTTACAAGCAAAAGCAGTGGAGAATATGCTGCTGTGTCACCTGCCCCAGGGCAGGATGGAGTTTGTTTGATCAGTACTAGAGCAGCAGTTGAGTGGTTTTGAGTGCTGTAGTTACTGGAAGCTGTATCAGGCCAGGAGTGAGATGGGTCTGAGCCAGGGAAGGGCTAGATGGAACCACCCAGCCTCACTGGGGCCAAGGAGCAGAATTCGTACCTCAGTGAGGAACAACGCATCATAAGTTTTCCCAAGCACAGATCTGCCTGCAGAAGCATTTTAAAACATGCAACACAAGGCCTGTTTTTAACCTTTATATGCTATAAATTATAATGGCACTATACTATACTGTAAGAGCATGTTCTGGTATACCAAGGAGGAAAAGTATTTTTCAGCCAGCATGGTTATACTAGAAGAAAATCTGTGAAAAGTATAAACTCGGTAAATTAATTTTAAGAATCAGGCTGATTTAAAAATCCATTAGTGGATGGTGGCAATATCGGCATTTTGCCTTGGTTTTCTACGTAGTGGTGGAAATGGGACTAGGCAGTGCCCTTTATTATGTATTAGAATCTTCCTTTTTTTTTTTGCTCTGTGTGACTTCGAACAAGTGATTTCTTTTCCCCCTTGCGTTATTTTCCCTCCGTACCTGCGTTATCTCTCGTGTGAGTTACATTTCTTCAGTGCCTTCAAATCGTAAATCCCGCACAATCTCACATGCTGTAAAACATTTCATAGCAGTTGTTCCTCCTGGGGGAATGGGCTGTTTTTGTAAGATTTATTTTTCTCCATTCTCCATCGCCCCGCGCCGTCCGACACCGCCCCGACACGGCCCGCTCCCCCCTCACGGCCCCGCGCGCGCACACCTGAGGCAGCGCGCGTGCGCGGCTGAGGCCCCGCCCCGCGGAGTCCTCCGCCGTCCCGGCGTGCCCCGCGCG
>VZTX01024738.1:442648-462275 GCA_013400915.1 Pardalotus punctatus
CGAGTGGGGGGCCGGGGGTGGTGCCCCGGGGGGTTTTTTTTTTTTTTTTTTTTTTTCAGAATTTGCCAGACAAATTATAAGATTAGTATGTGTGACACTTGCTATTGGAGCAAGAAAAATGCTCAGAAAGGTAAACACAGGATTTGTGTTTTGTACTGTTGTTACTTTATCTGAAAAGGAGCAGAAAGTTCAATGGAAACAAGCAAAAGGGTCTCAAAATATTTTTGGATCCTCTGATCATCCTGAAAAAGATTATGGAATAGCCTGTTATCCTCTATCTTTTCAACTCTTCTTAAATACTTTGTATAAATATATATACTTATAAATTTAGCTGAAGCATATATTCTTAGTTCAAAATGCAGCAAAATTGCAGGGCATAGTGTCTTAGTTCATTCATATCTGATTTTTGGCTGTAAAGGAATCTCTCAAAGTGGAGCTAAGTTACATATCTATGAAACAGGTAAAAACCTACACCTTTGGATTTCAAATACTAATTCTTTACACTCTGTGTATTCAGTTGTTTGCTTAGAATCAACTCGTGCATTAATTTCTAAATTTGAAAACTTTGGCATATTTCAGCATCTTTGGTCCATCTTGTCCACCACCCATTTTCTTTTAAGACCCACCTGCCAGCATGTGTAGCTGTGTATTGTTCTTAGTAGTTTTTGGCTTACATACCAGATATAGAGTTCTCTGAGTTATCACTAGAGATTTTTGTACTGTTATGTGGCTGCAGCTTCACCATTTGAAGGGTTATCTCTACTTTGTAGTCAGAGTAGTCTTCTAGTTCAGTTCTGACAGTTGCTGGAGTACTTAAATTACTTTTTTGTTTATTTGCTTTCATGGAACCTTGGTTGCATTGGATTTTTGCATAATGAAAAATATATTCAGAGCTTATCATATGCTTAGTCCTGTATTAAAAAATATTCTCATGTTTGTTCTGTGAACCTACCAAAGTGCCAGAATGAGTGGTGCTCTCCTGTAACAAATGCTAATTCACCATCCAGCCAACTTAGAAAGTAACGTTCTGGCATGCGTCATAGCTACAATGCTCTGTGTTAGGTGTTATTACCTAAATATTCTGAGCATGAATGAAAATAATACTGGAACTGCAAGCTCCTAAATTTTGAAGATGCTTATTTTCTGTGTCAGCAACAGTTTCTGGGCCAAGCAGCCACACTACAGTGCTGAGGTTCATCTCTGTCTGTACAGGAACAGCGCTATCTGCATGAGTGAGATTGTGAAAAAAATAAACTGTTTGCATGAGCAAAGCCTGTTGCAGTTTTTTGCACTGCCTAAACGTAAGGTGGAATTGCAGGCATTAATATGAATTTTATACGTCTGTTCTCTCTCTTTGAAAACTTAGGCATCTTTCAAGCACCCTGCGTTTCTGGGCGTTTGGTAGGATGTTACTGCCTTTACAGACAGCTGCTAGTCTGTGGTACTGATAGATGTTTTTAATAGGCTTCCCTTGTTCTGAAAATTGTATAAATCAGGACCTTTTCTGTTCCACAGAAGAATGTAGACCTGACTGGTCAATAAACACTTCACAGGCTTTAGACAGAAGTTGTAATGACTGCTGTGATTACAGTAACTTGTTTGAAACGCTTCTTTTATTTTCAAGGCGAACTGCTGCTTGGAGAACAACTAGTGAAGAAAAGAAAGCACTAGACCAAGCCAGTGAGGAAATCTGGAATGATTTTCGGGAGGCAGCAGAGGCACACAGACAAGTGAGGAAATACGTTATGAGCTGGATAAAACCTGGAATGACAATGATAGAAATCTGGTGAGGACACACATCTTCTGGAAGACCTGTGCTGTAGATTTTTCTTTTTTCTACAGAGTGGGAGAGATTTAGTCTCAGTTTTGTTTGCTTAATTCACTGTGTCATGGGTGTTGGGGAGATTTGTCTTTGAAGTATGCAACCAGTGTTGCCAATTATTTCCTTCAAGTTTCCTCTTGTATGTTTAGCTTACACAGCTTTACAGGGCCTGGGATTATACTGAATTTTAAACTAAGCTTTCCAGTACGATCACTTTTTTTGGTTATATGCTTCATTTAGATTTCAGTGCCTTTGCTACTCTTGCACATAAGTTGTGCAGCAGTGCTGGGAGAAGCAGCAATAGCAGTAGCACTGCTGGCACTTGCCAGAACTGTCATGAAATGCCATGTGGACAGTGCAGCTGCAGTTTGTGGCTGGAACTGGGCAAAGAAGCATAAAACCAGCATGGCTGTGTTTTCAGTCCAGGGCAGGAAGGTTTGGACTATGTTTAGTCTTCATTGACCGACGGATGTTTCTGGTGGAAACACAGTGGGGTTTTTTATTCTCAATTAGTAAGATGTAACTGAGCAAATGGATTAAGAGGAACATGAATTTGATTAAGTTTAAAGAAATAATTAGCCTGGACTGATTTTTGTGACTCTTCCAACTATTACTTTTTCTGTCCTTCAGTTTATCTAGAGTGAATGTCTGCTGTCAAAGTGTACTGCACTGATCCAGAACAGTTTAGCTTCCAAAATCAGGTGCTTTCAGCCTGGTGTGACTGAGGACTGTGCTGACAAGAGTAGGATAGTAAGAAAGCTAATGAGAGCTGATCCCCAAGGTAACTGTGCAAGCATAACAGAAAGAAGTAATATACCATGAGGAAAAGTAGAAGAAAGGCAGCTCACTAGGCTGGGTGAAACAAATATAGTGAATTATACAGTTTAACCTTTCTAAGCAGTCATTTTCTAAAAAATATGACTGTTCTTCCTAAGTACCTCAGGCTGTGGGGCCTTGCTGATTAAAATATGCTCTCTTTTTTTCATATTCCTCTGATTTAATGGCTTTCTTAAAATCAGGGTATGGTGCACTGCTGTGAGCTGCAGTTTACCTTATTCACTGATACTGAAGGAAAATGCACCGGTGTACACATTTGTGGATTTGCAGTAGCTACATCTTGAGATCAGACAAAACCCAAAAACAAGTGCTAGTCTCATGAGGTTTTATTTTGTCATAGTTAACACGCAGATTTAATCTTTTTTAAAATGCTCCTTTTATAATCAGACTTCTTTTAATAAATGAGAGGCTTTATCTCCTTTCCCCCTCCCTCCTTTTAAATCACAGTAATTGTAAAGAATGCATTTAATTTGCATAAACTTTGGTTGTCTAACCTCTGCTGCTCAGGAAGAATAGGTTAAATGTAGCTTGTAAAGGATAAATATTTTAAACTTAGAGTAAAAACACCAGAGAACTACTCAGTTTTGCCCAAGAAAGGGTAGAGGAAACAACACAAGAACTGAAGATCGTTATATTGTGCTTATGTTTTTCAGCCTAGGATGTCTGTCTACTTAGCATACAAATAGTTTGATTTGACATGAAAACATTTGCTTTAATATTTTTTGAGGTTTTGTTCTTGCATTGATTTATTTGAAGTCATCAAGAAATACTAATGACAACTGTTCTATTTTCTTTTCCTTCTCCCTCCCCTCTGCCTTTTAGTGAAAAACTAGAAGACTGCTCACGGAAGCTGATAAAGGAAAATGGTTTAAATGCAGGTCTTGCATTTCCTACTGGGTGTTCTCTGAATAATTGTGCTGCCCACTACACTCCCAATGCTGGAGATCCAACAGTCCTGCAGTACAACGATATTTGCAAAATAGATTTTGGAACACATATTAGTGGTTAGTTTTCATTTATGAATTAAAACTTTGAGAACATTCTTCAGTGCAAAGTCTATGAAGCTAACTAACTTCTCCTGATTTCAGGTCGTATTATTGACTGTGCTTTTACAGTTACATTCAATCCAAAATATGACAGACTATTACAAGCTGTAAAGGATGCCACAAATACTGGAATAAAGGTATGATCATTATGTAAGTCATTTACAAAGTCTTTTTCAGTAAATGTGATTATTTTCCATTTATATTTGCACTTTATTTTCAGTGTGCTGGAATAGATGTACGTCTCTGTGATGTGGGAGAGGCCATACAAGAAGTTATGGAGTCTTATGAAGTTGAAATTGATGGCAAAACATACCAAGGCAAGTTCTTTTCTTAAAAAGTGTGTATATGTATATATATTGTACAAATACTGATTTTGGTGTATGATTTTGAAAAGACCTCTCTGCTAGAAGTATGGTATGAGTCTTGCATAAATATATGTTTATGGCTGGCTTGGCTTTCCTCTGGAGAAATAGTCTTGCCTTATCCTTCCAAGTATTGCATCTTTAACAGGTAAGATGAACACTGACTGACAGTTTCAAACTGTACAGATAATTTGCTACCTGCTGTTTGGCTCTATTAATAAGCTGTTGTTACTGTTGGGAGTTGCTGCTCTTTAGTAACGAAGCTTTGCTATAGCATACAAACCAAACTTGTGTCTTGGCTGGTGCTTCTTTAAGATGTGTGGGTAGTTCTGGGTTTAATTCCGCTGCAATATCAGGAGTCGCTACTGTACTTTCACTGGCCTAACAAACCAAATTGCCTTAAAGGGTTTACCATACGTTAGGAAATTGCCTGTAATGTTAATGTTTCCTTCCAAAGTGAAGCCAATTCGCAATTTGAATGGACACTCCATTGGGCCATATAGGATACATGCTGGAAAAACAGTACCCATTGTGAAAGGAGGAGAAGCCACAAGAATGGAGGTAAGTTGAGTTCTTTAATCTTTCTGTTAAATTTCCCCAGTGTTACTGCAAATAGTATTTCCTGTGCACTTTGAATTTGTAATTTTTGTGATCCTCGTGGGTGATTGCAGTGGAATAACTGCTGTACTGTGTACTGCTCCTGTAAAGGAGTAGCTTCATCTCAGTGGCTTCCCCATTTTAGCCCTGGAGTGTTCAGGTATCTAACATTTTCTGAAAACCTTGGAACCCTACTATTTAAAAAACAAACCACCAAACAAAAGAAACACCCCACTGTTGAAATCTGAATTGCCATAATGATGTTTACTGTAATTCTTGCTTAATTATTTCTTAGTGTGTATATGTTATTTAAATGGAGTGTTGGAATGTTGCATTTAGGAGCATGGAAAAGGACAGAAATTCGTATTTAGGGCTGAACTGGAATTCAGTAAATCAGTTTTCCTGAAAGGTGTTAGGACTTGCAGGTCATTTATACTCCTTGTTTGTTTATTCTGTAATGAAATCTTCTCTTGCTCAGGTAATTCCTGATATAGATGTCTGTAGTGTAGCTTTGGGTGACTCTTTGTGAGTACTGTTACATATAATATCTTTCTTGAAAAGCTTCCAGTGCAGGTTTTCTCTGCAGATAAAAAAAAATTAAGTGTATTTGTAGTTAATATGAGACGCTACTTGAAAGATGTTTGGATAGCTTTCTGGAGCAGGGGAAGGGCAATGGCTGTACGTTATGTGGCAAACTACCAGTTGGGAAGGCAGCATTCAAATTGGAACCTGAGATTTAGTCACCATTTCCACGGATATTTGTGTTCTAATGAGATAAGAAGGGTTATTTAAAAGATGGATGATACAAAGCTTTTAATTTAATTCTAAGCCTCATCACTAATGATCACCATTAAGTCTGTCAGGTGTATAAGACTTGTAAGAGCTGCATAGGCACAGGTGTGGTCTGGACAGGAATGTTTTTTGAGGTGGGCTCACTCTCTTCAGTGAAAACTTGTATCATAGTTGTTGACCAATAATGTGTGCAAAAAGACAAAGTTCTAACTATCATCTTATCTAAAGGACTCTGCAAAGAGATTAAGAGCATTGGAAAAGGAAGTTAGAAAAATTTGTATGTTCTTAGTTTGACCTAGTTAATGGTTTGGTTTTGTCATCATCCATCTTCAGTATATTACTAGTATGAAACTTAAGTTTCTTTAAGTACTACTTAAAGATTTCAGAGCTTTGAGATTGTTTTAACTGAATGTTGAGACTTGGGGGAGAAGACATTTTTTAATTTCTTCAGCTTCTGTAGGTTACTTAGGGCACAATCCTACATCATTAAACACAGTGAGTTTTGCCAGCGAAGAATGTGGAGCGTAGCCAAGGCCTTAGTGTACTGCACTAATTATAGTATCAAACTGCAATCCAATGAGTTTTTTGTGACTAACAGAGCCTCTAATGATCCTTATTCTGTAAAAGTGGGTGTTTAAGTGAATCTTGTGGCAGCATTGTGTGTGGGTTTTTGTGGGTTTATGTTTTTTTAATGCATCAGTTGAATATTCAGGGCATCTTCAAGGGTTTGTCTTGGATTTGAAGCCTGTGTTACTGCTTTTCATATGGCTTCTTAATTTGGGGTTGTGACTTTCAAAGTAGCATAATAAACTGAACAATCCAACTCATGATGTCCATCAGTGTTTGATGCCCTGGCTTGTTAAGTCCCTGTCACAGTCCTGCCGTTAAGGATGTGTGAATGCACTTGGCAGAAATGCGTTTTGTGTAATGGCATTTCAGTGTGTTCTTGGCTAGAATTTTGATAATGCCCTTGCAGATATATATCACCTTCATTTCTTGAAGAAATTCATCTTGTGGAATGGAAATGAGCAGGTTAAGGGTATATACTAGCACCTGTTACCAGAAAATTCTTGCAGAAATTGGGCAGAAAGTTCATCAGTGCAGTAAGTCTCTGTAATCAACATCTATTTGCTATGTCTAAACTATACATTTCCTAGGACTTATACCTGAATAGCAAAGGAGAAGTACTTCCAGTTAGCAAATGTAGTTCCTTAGCCATATTAGATGTATGCCTTGACAATGTTTTAACTGCAATGACTTTGAGAACTTCTGACTAGAAACATGCTGATGCTTCTGGCTTGAAATAAAATGGTACTATGTAAGTAGTTGATGGTTTGGAGATGGCTGTAACTCTGATGTGTGAAATCTCCATGCTGAATTTTTTTCTACATTGATTTGGCAATTGAATCTATTTACATTTAATTATTTGTATTCAGAAGTTGTAATACTGAGATGTGACATTGGGTCATTCTGGTACAACATTTTCATATTGCAACATGATCCTTTTTTCTCTCCTTAGGAAGGTGAAGTGTATGCTATAGAAACCTTCGGTAGCACAGGAAAAGGCGTTGTTCATGATGATATGGAGTGTTCTCATTATATGAAGAATTTCGATGTTGGGCATGTGCCAATAAGGTTGGATTTTGTTGGTGTGTTTTGATAGAGCTATTACCCCCTTAGGATGCAAATCTGATACAATGCATCTTCTTCACTAATTAATAAGTCTGTCAGAGGACTCAAAGGGCAGTACTAGCAATATTTTTGTTATAAAATACACTCTGATTGTAAATTTGGAACAATATGGAATTATTTCAAAGGAACCAAAAATGGAGAAAATATGTTTTCAGAATTTTATATTGGTTTTTAACAATCTTCATACCATTATTATTTTTATGATTAATGTATAGATTATATTTGTGTTTTCATCTGTATATTAAATATATAGTGGGATTTTTTTAATCGGTATCTGTACTGTGGTTGTGTGCCACAATCTTTGTCTTACTGCTGTTGCCAGAATATATTCAAGCTATTTGTGCCATCTGTTTTATTTTATGGATATTTTAAGAGTCTTGAGGTTTTGTTTTAGTGCACTGCTGTAAAACAAAGAAATTACTAATTTTTAGTTTCACTGGGTTTGCATTTTGGCATTTCTAGGGTGCAACTGAATACTTCCTGAAGCAAAGACTACTCTGGTTGCAAACATAACAGCCAGATGTGCTTTTCCATAGCACAAACTGGGAATGCAAAAGAGATAGGGTGGGAAGAATTAGCCTAAGGATTGCAAAGGAACTGCTTGACTGCAAATAAGCTTAGTTCTTAGTAGATCCATAAATATATATTTTTTATGCCTGTATAAGAAAGAAGTATGAATACAAAGCTTACTGAGTATTTGACTTCAGAAGTAAAAACTCAGCGTTTTAAACCACCAAGCTTCTGCCAAAATTATTTCATATTACTAATCACTCTGGATCAGGGAGAATTCTGTTTTTCTTTATAAAAATGAAGTGTCCTTTTATTTTCTGAGAGAATGATTCCTGTCCCTATGTTTAGGTTAGCTTGCAGATAAGTTCACAATCTGTTTTGAAGGATATCTGTTTCCAGGAGGAAAATGCACTTTATTTTCTAAAGAGAACTTCTGATTGATATAGAAAGACATCTCAGGACTAGGCAGTCTGAAAAGACCGTGCAATCTAATGGGTGTGCTTTATTTCTGTAGTGAACGCTCACTGGTGACTTCTTTTGTCTCAAACACATTCTTGTTTGTTTTTTTCATCTTCAAGGCTTCCAAGAGCGAAACACTTGCTAAATGTTATCAATGAAAACTTTGGTACTCTTGCCTTTTGCCGCCGGTGGCTGGATCGCCTGGGGGAGAGCAAATACCTGATGGCGCTGAAGAACCTGTGCGACCTGGGCATCGTGGATCCGTACCCGCCCCTGTGCGACATCAAGGGCTCCTACACGGCGCAGTTCGAGCACACCATCCTGCTGCGCCCCACCTGCAAGGAGGTCGTCAGCAGGGGAGACGACTACTAACTCAGAGCCACCTCAGCACCTTTATACTCTAGGCTTTCTTGGAACATACTATACCAGAATTAATTTGCAACACATTGTCTGTTTTAACAGTGGACTGATGTTAGGAATTTAATCTAAGGCAAGTCTTCTAATTGTAACTAACCATGGAAAAAGCTTTCAGGCCTTTAGAAATATTTCAAAAGTTACTTATTTTTTCTGTTCAGGGAAATATGTGCTATAGAGCTCAATTTTTAGTTTGGAATGAGTTATACATTTTGTTCTGAACATTTATGATAAAAGATGCTTTTCAAATATTTATATGACCATATTCCTACTTGAATGCTTTGAATGACTACACCTGATTTCTGCGCCCCAGTCCTCTATGATATTGCCTTTTAAACTTCCTGGAATCCATTTTGTAAAAAATAAAGACAAATTTTCAAATCTGAAAATATATATACTTTTTAGAAGTCTGGTTATGATTCTGGTCAGGAGTCCACTGGGAAACTGCTCTATTAAATATTTTACAAACTTGATTTGCCATTGCTTGTCTTGAAACTGGACCTTGTCTTACCCTTCATACAAAACTTGGCCTTTCATGCTTAGTCTTGTCAGTGCTGGGATACAGGGCAGCAAGAAGTGATCAACACTTTACAGGACAAAATGTGACAACTACAGTAAAGGTATGTGGTAAAGTTTTTGAGTGTGCCAGTCTTCAGTTTAGACTTCAGCTGTATTAGAATATGTCAAATGCAGTTGGTGGTCTCTGCTGCTGTTAGCAGCAACATGCAACTTTGGGCTGAAGTCAATTGAATTTTAGGATATATCCCTAGATAATCTTTGCCATTGCCATGCCTTCTTGCACACAGCCAAATTTCAGGTGATTCCCGGTCTCTTTAAAGTTCACATTTGATTGCGCAAGTGGTGGAGACAAGGAAAACAATTTATTTTGGAGTGTTAAAAGTTAGTTCCTGCAAGCAAAATAATCTGGAGTATTTGATGCTTTCTTGACATAAAAAGTCATTATCTGTCTTCCTGCTGCAGTGAAATCTGACTGTTAAATCTCATTTGTAAAGGTAAATTAAAACCTGTGGCTCTTCAGGCCAAGATGCAATATGTGTACCAGTGCCGTATCTTTACCTCATTACTTGCAAATTAAAATTTTAAATAGTTACTGGTGATAAAATTGACAGCTCTGTTAATAGGTCAATAACAGTGCCTTAAATGTAACTGCATAGGAAACAGAGACACTTTACCTGCTCTATAGAATTCTTATTAACTTAGAAATATCAGTTATTTTCTCCTCTGGGTAAAAGCTGTGGTTTTGTCCTTTAAAACCTGAGTATGTGAGCTGCAGCTTAGAGGGGAGCAGTGTAATGTACTGCGTACACTTTAAAAGTAATAGACACTAGTGGGTTTTCTCACCCAATGATAAGTATTGTTTAAACTCAGTGCTGTTTAAACTTGTAGAAATGGATGAAATGAGATACTGAAATGTGTATTTCTGCTGTTGCTATTTGGGAGTCTTGGCATCCCAGCAATGAATTCTAATTTATGCAGCTGTGTGGTTGTGTGTCTCAGCTTCCCACGAAACAGTAGCTAGTGTAGGTGCTTGTGCATTGCAAAGTAAAAGCTGGCACTTGAAAGAATCTCTGGTGAGTGGGGTTGCTGGGTACATTGCTGCTGCTATTTTTATTTATGCTAACAAGCGCATACTCTTCATGCACTTCTTGACGTGATATGAGCAGGTTCTTGTAGTCTGGCTGGCTTCCAGCTCACCTATTTTGGTACAAAGTCTGCTAGAAACAAGACAAATTGTTTCAGTTCTTGCCTTACCTGCATTTTCCAGACTTTTCTCTCTAGAAAATGCCTGTTCAGTAGTAGCTCAGTGGCAGTTGGTATTGTTTCTACAGCTTTAGGCTGTCATAACTTCACTGATGGTTACTTTAGAAGCATTTTGGTTTTACAGATCAATGATGTATTCTCTTGCCTTTGTTGTTTTTTTTTCCCTGAATACAATGGACCCAGACTAGCAGAGCTAGTTTGGATTATGGCCTCTTTTAACTTAACCTGCTGGCTGTTTGTTAGTTCACAGGTGGAGGCTGATAATCACGTATAACAAGTTGTAGTGGAAATGACTCAGAAAAATACTTGCAGGGCATAATGATTATTGCTCTTAAATTTAACTGGGTGTATCTGGATACAAGTGTCCTGTGCTGCTGGTCCTCCTGCATTTACACCTGGCAGTATAAAAGGCAAGCCCTATTTCTGTCTCCTTTAAAAAAAAAAATAAATTTCCTACTGCTTTCATGCTCTTCAGGCTGCCTTTTTCTGTTGCAGTGTTACAAAGTCCTGACCGTGCTTTCTGGTAAGTGAACCATGCTCTCTTGTCACTTGACAAAATCAAAAGTTTACCAAGAGGCTTTTGAGCCAGGTGTTGGAAGTTTGTTTTCAATTAGCCAGAAGATGGGGTTATCTTGTTTCCTGTACATGCAGCACCAGAAACGGTGGGACTTTTTGTAGAGATTATTAGGTGCCAGAGTTCAGAAGCTACTTTGCAGCTTTTTCCCTCACACAGACTTTGTGAGACACATCATTAGAGCACGTACAGCTTGACCTCCAGTGACGTGTCCTTTTGATTAAGGTATGGCCTATGATTTTCCTCACCAGAAGACTAATTTTAGACTCACCTAGCATGCTTCTCCTCTTAGATGTGGGGAGGACAGGGCTGGTGGATACAACAAACATGGCCAGCCATGAAGTACCAATTTTGCATGGAGGGATGAGTTTGGTCATCTGTTTCTGAAAGCTGCTGAAGCGTGGGTACTTTTTGGAAAATAAAAACATGTTCTTAAAACTACAGGGGCTTTTCACCTAAAAGCCAGATTCTGCTACCTTTATTGAAGAGGCAAGTGTTCAGAATCACAGTGTTTTTATTGCTTTTGCATTGATGGTAAACTTCCTTGGAGTTACAGCACTTTGCATTTTGGCTAGGAATTGCCACCTTACAAGAAGAATCAAGGTTTTTCTTTTTAGTGGCAGAATTAATTAAAAAATTAAAATAAGCTTGGCGCTAAGTAGCATTTGCAAGGACTATCCCCATGAATGTACTCTCCCACTTCAGACTCTAGCTTGAGACAACAAACCAGTTCTAGCTCTAGCTTTGTGGAACCTGCTGTATAGCCTGCAAGAGAGATGGTGTTCCAAGGGCGAGTATGACCATAACATTTCACAGAGGAGGCTGAAATAGGGCATGTGGGGAGGCACATGAAGTTCCTGTTACAGCAAGAAAACTGCTGTTGCATCTTTTGACATGATTCTGTCATGTTCACTTCAGTGTATCACAGCACACTTACTTGTATTTCATAACAGTACAAAAACAGAGTAAGATGGTATGGAAACTTAATAATGGGATGTGTAAACATAACTGGAATTTGTTAATTTGATTTTTACAGCTGGTGGTTGGAGATAGAGGAATTTCGCCAAATCCTACTTCAAAAATAAAGAAGAGAGTAAGGCTTTTCATTGTTAGTAATTTCCCAGGATTATGCCCTGTTGCTACTCAGCATTCTGTGGAACATCAGTCAGCTGTCCAGAATGGGAGGTGGGCAGGGTATTTCCCCAGCCATTGACAGAATAATGCTTTTGCCGAACACTTTTACACAGGTATGTTCAGAGATACAGACCCTGTAACTTGAGAAAAGCCTGGCACGCTGTGAAGCAGGTTATAATTTTTTAAGACTTACGCATAGTTATTTTTTTCTACAAGGAGTCAAGAGGCTTTTCTGTTTTTATAATTTTGAATGTTTCAGTATTTTTAAAGTAGAAGAAAATACAGACAACTCTGCTGTGATTCTTACCCCTTTTGACTTATGTTTTTGCCATGACAGGCACCCAACTCTTAGAACTCAAATTCATACTTATTTTAGCTTTGCTTTGCATTTCTACTGATGCTTCTTTCTCCCTTCTTTTGCAAAGATACAGTGCTATAGGGCAAAATCCAAAAGCTGTGTAAGCTAGTCAGCAGTTAAAATGAACAATAAATCTTTTGCCTAGTTGTTTTTGAAGTGTCTGTGTCCCCAGGTATTAAAATTACAATTTTTTTTCAGTAAGGCTAAATCTCTGAATCCCTTAAATGGGAGAGGGCTCTACAGAAGCCTTTACTACTACAGAAAAGTGAAGGCACCTGCTGTAAGGATCCATGAATCAATCACCACCACGGACTGGAAACTGTTACTGTGTTTCAGTTTAACATGAGGATACTGTGGCCTGTGTGCGGCATCCCTCTGATCTCTCAGCAAGTTTGCAGATGGCACAAAGCAGGAGTGGCTGGAAGGCCAGCTGGGGGCACTGCCACACAAGGGGAGCAGGACAGGCCCAGGGGATGAGCAAAGAGGAACCTCATGCAGCTGTACAAAGGGAAGCACCCTAGGCACTAGCACAGGCTCCGTGGGAAGCAGCTGCCCAGAGAAGGACCTGGGCTCAAGCTGTCCCTGAGCCAGTAACGTGCCCTTGTGGCAAAGGAGGCCAACAACCTTCGGCCTTAATGTGGTTAAAGGGTGCAGAGGTACGACATGGACTAGATAAGTACTAAGACCTGAAGCAGAAACTGTGGAGAAGAGCACCTTAATTAGCTCATGCTTGGGGTGGACTGCACTCATGATCTCTGCCCTCCCCACTGCCTCGATTAGGAGGACTGAATTCTCGCTTTCTCCTTCCCTTCTCTTGTTCTACAGGAGCAGCAATGGGAAGAAAGCTGGATTTGCTTTTGCAGAGCCGATGATGCCTTTCAGAGAAAGCCTTGAGACTTAGTAAATGTTGCTGCAGTGCAGGGGAATAGCTGTAAGCACAGCTTAGGCAATCTTTATGGGAAAGATGGCAGGGTAAGATTCCTTCTAAGGGACTTGAATACATGCTTAATAATGATGATTGAGACTAATGAACTCTCACACCCAAGCTGCTCTCTGCAAGTCAAAAGATAGGCTCTTTCGTTAATGCTTGTGTCTCTGAAGATCCCTATGGATCTGGTAAGAGATATGCTTGGGGGAAGAAAAAGTATCAGAAGCCTGAAAGGCAAATTTTCTGAACTACCTGTAAGTAGGAAAAAGTGTTTGAGTTACATTTATTTCCTTACCAGCAAGGACAGCAGAGGGAAGTATTTGAAAGACTGAACAGCTATAACAAGTACATCTGTCAGATTCCTCACTTCAGCAGGTGGCTTTTGGCTAAAAAAACACAAAACCACAAAAAACCCAACCAACCAACTGAAAAAATTCCCAAGCCAACACCTATGCTGTTTTGCATACCTAATTAAGATGAACACAAAACCAAGAATTTTGAGAGCTGAGGCTGCTATGTGCTTGCTATAATATAGCATCTCTCATAAACAGAAATTATAGCAAAAGTCATTAATAAAACCAGCTGTTAAATCAGTGACAGATGGCCAAAGCAGTTGTACAGCTAATGCCTTAACCCACATTTGACAAAATCTAAAAATAATTTTTAAAAATGTAATGATAATGTAGGAATTAATTCCAGTACACGCATGCTTTTCTGTCCACATCAAGGCATTTTATTGAGGTATAAACTTCGCAGAAGATGAGGTAAAAATTTGCATAGGACTTACGCAAAATAACTTCACAATTAAAATTTAATTGGCATTAACTACTGTATGTGGAGGACTGATAATTCTTGCTTGTAAATTCTCCTCACTGCACAGCTCTGTTAATGCTAGTGGTAGGACCATGTAGTATAAGGTACAGCAGTTGTGGGTAACGAAACCAGACTGAGAATGCTTTCACGCAAACATTGCAGCTTCCTTTCATCAGCTGTTTGTTAAGGGATGAGTGAGACAGACAATGCTTGCTACAGCTTAAAGTAAGCTGGTCTAATTCAAGAAAAGGGATGCTAATGTTCTTGAAGCAAGGACTGGAGTTGAGTGAGTGTGGTTGTGTTGCTGGGGGGGTTACTGAGTTTTTTCCTTGTTTGTTTAAGAAAAGCTTTTTAAGTCATTGGAATAAAAATCCCCTGGTTGTAAAAGTACTTTGAATTTGGCACTTAAGTTGTCAGGCTTGTTAAGGCTAAAATGTGCAAGTCTTGGTAAAGATAGATTCTTGTGTTATTAAACACTCCTCTTACATACCTACATGAAAATAACTTCATGCTCCATTTCTTCAAGTTCAGATTTTAAGAAATTCTATCAATGTATCCTTAGTATAGCCATTCATGCTTGGAAAATAGTTTCACAGAAAGTTGCCTATGAAAAATTCAGTTACTATCTGACATGTTTTAACATTCCTTGCTGGTGAATGTCAACATTCTAAGACCTAGGAGCAATTCCTGCAAGACAGTTAAGAATCACGGTATCATTAGAACTATACTATAAAATGTACACAAGCATATACAGAAAATTAACCAGGAAAATATCAGTTGCCCATTGAAGTAAATTTTCTAAACCAATTCAAAAATATTATCAAAATACAAAACCAGCTTAAAAAAATAGCCTGAGGTAAAAGTTAAATGCACATAGCAATCTCTTCCTTAAAAAAATAGCTGTATTGAAATTCTAGGTACTTAGAAAGTTACTTATGATCAATAAAAACTTCTACTAACCATTGTAAAGAGTACTTCAACTAATACAAAACTATATAAACATTGAAAATGTACAATACTGTACTTTCATTTAAAAATACATAGTTATAACAATTTAAACCTTTACCGTACACACAGTTAACTGGCTTTGGATCAGCTGCTACTGTTGTCCATGGAACAGCCAGCTAATTCTGTGTGCTGCTGACTTTCAGCTGTGCTAGGACACGGGACTCTACCGTGTCCATTTGCCTGAGTACGTCGTTGGCTGTAAAACAGAATGTAGGCTTGAGCCTTGCATACTTCTTCCATAGTGCACATGTTGAGTTTCGAATCATTGCAGTGTACCCAAAATCCTACAATAAGGAAATACACACCAAAAAAAAAGGTAATCAGGACACTGATTTTAAGTAATTGCATTATATTTAATAATTAATTAGTGTTCGGCACCATTTAACGAGTTGTGTACAAAGAGTAAACTGTTTCGGTTGATCTGGTTTATGGGCCTCAATGTTTTAAAAGCCCAGCTTAGCTTCCTCAAATTTACAAGAGAGTTTATAGCTAGAACACATTTAACAAGCCAGTACAAAAACTGAACTGTTGGTCTACAGAGCTGCACTTCTCATTCTAGGCAGTTCAGCTACAAGTGATTCCCTTTTGCTTTTGAGAAGACTGTCATTGTATCAGTTTAGAATTACCAACACCCCTTTCTCCCTCACTGCTCATTTCCCAGCTGGTTCCTACCTCCTTCAGAATTGTAGCAGTAGGCAGTGTAGTGCCCTGAGCCAAATCCTTTCCCGTGATGCATTACCACAGCGGACAAGTCGTAGATGAAGCAGTCAGGCAGGAGAGACTTGAGGGATTCCCTGCAGCAGTAAGGCTCCATGTTTAGCATTTGACCAAAACTAACATGTACACCAATCTTCTCACGGTGATTGCGTCCTGACCACCTGCAAAGTTAAATAAAATGAAAACATTTTTTTTTTAAAGAAAGAGCATAGCATTCTGAATTTTGTTTTAACATAACG
Source organism: Pardalotus punctatus (assembly GCA_013400915.1). Classification (NCBI taxonomy): domain Eukaryota; kingdom Metazoa; phylum Chordata; class Aves; order Passeriformes; family Pardalotidae; genus Pardalotus; species Pardalotus punctatus. The sequence continues at coordinate 458,733 of VZTX01024738.1, forward strand.
TTTTCACTACTGCCTTGTGCACAAAATAAATTCTAGGGTTTTTTTTCTAGGCTTCCCCTTTCACTTTTTTATTTCAAGGCCTTTTAAATTATAACATTCTGTTATCTTCTGAAACACCCACCTTAAGATGTGTGCAATGGTGAGTGGGAAATACTTCCCACTATTATACCTCTTATATTATTACTTCATATATTACACTATTATACCTCTTTTGTATTTCTCATTTATTCCATCTCATTTTCAGTTTCCTTTGTACAAGGGACAGACAGTACTGATGTGTGGGCTAAGAGTTCAGGAGATGCAGTGTCCGCTTCCCTACTATGAGGCTAAATGCATTTATGTATTTGGTTATAGGAAGGTTATCTGAGACTTCCACTGAATACAGTCCAGGTTTATGCATTAGTGATTATGAGCATTTACTCTATGTCAAGATACCACAGATTAATTTTAATCAATAGAATTCACAGCAAGATTAGTAGGTTTTGACCAAAACCAAGGATGAAATAATAAAGTAGCAAGTATCTGAAATCCAAAAAGTTAATTCCCTACTTATATCTTACTGATGTTCAAATTGAACAAGAAAAAGAAGTTTCCAGTAACTATTTTTCATCATACTAGTAAAGAGAAATGAAACTGATGCTGAAAAACATTGATCCTAAGCAATGGTAGAACAAGACTGAATCGGTCTGCTTGCAATACTTTTTGTTGTGGTACTACTTACCTAAACCGTTTAAGATGTAATCTGAGAACCTGAGGTAGTCGACACACCATAAGCTGCTTCTGAGCTTCTGTGAGTATAACTGGTTTAGAAGAAAACTTCCTTCGTTTTGCTGAGGTCAAACACACAGTTACACAATACAAATCTTGGAACAGCCTTGTATTTTAGTCTAAGATTTATCCACGGAATTTGTGTGGACCTAAATATCTATGGTACGTGCCTCCTTAAAAAGGATACGCTCAGAGAGCCATTTTGCAAGGATTATTTTATGATCCAAGTAAAAAATACTTGTGGTCACTTACATTCGTCCCCTTAATTAAAAAAGGTGATGGCTTCTTCAGCTGGGAGTATTAGAAACCCCATTAGTGTGTCATGAGACTGTATCTAAAGAAGCCTCACACTTCAAAACATCTTTTGAACAATTTAATCTTCTAGGGCAAGTAACAGCTGTCAAGTGACCACATCAGGACATAAAAAGAAGGTCTTTGTTTGCAACATACTTTTAAGACTTCTATACTTGAACTGCCAGTTTATATTTTACACAGAGAACGTATGCATGAGTACATACTGCCTTTACTCACTGTTGCACTGATCACATGCATATATCTTTCCTTCCAAAGCTTCAGTCTCTGTAAACTTGGCCAGCATTTCTGTCAGCAGACATGGATACTGAAACGACATCTCCTTGCCATTGCAGTGATACCTCTCGGGAAACTCCAGGGACAGATCCCAGAAAGGTTCTATGGTATTTGATTTATTGTCACAGGCAAGACATGTAACCTGTAAAAAAGATATTTCACCAGTTGCTTACACTCAAAAATTCACATTGCTAAAAGTGTACCATAGTATAGCTCTAAAAAAAAATCTTTTTCCTAGAGACAACCAAGGGTAACCAAAGACAAAACAAAGTCATTTAACAAAAGAACTTATACACCTAATTTTCTTTTCTCTGAAGCAGCATGTCCAAAACTTATCACAAAAAAGTAAGTGTTCTTATGTTTTACTGAGAAACAAAAACAGTGTCAAAATGTTCTGTCTGTGACTGTCCAAAAGAAAGCAGCTGGTGAAGTCTCAGGAGTCTTTTCTCCAAAAGGAAAATTTACATGAGAAATTATAATTTAGGTTAATTTAAAAACAAATAAAAAATAAATTTAAAACACACACACAAAAAAAAGAAAACCAAAAAAAGAAAAAAAAAGGAACAGCTGGGGATTTTAAAGTCATATCCTTCTTACTTTGTAAGTCTTCCAGGGAAGCCTGGATTAGGAAGCACACTTCTTCAAAGAAAAATTAACAGGAAAAAATAATTTATTTCTTCTTTCAGTAAGTGGATCCATCGTCACACTAGGGAAAGGACAAGCAGTAAGACAACATAAATAAAATGTCAAGAAGTGAAGTGAGTTAACCTGGAAAATGCAGATACTACACCAGGGGACAATTAATTTATTATAATATTCAATACTTAGGAAAGTAAGTTAAAAGCAGTATCTCTCCTAAGCTGGAAAGAACACATTGGGTGTTGCATGCTTCCCATTTAGGAAAATGCCACAAGTTGTTTGGAACAACTAACACAAAGACATAGTAATAAAGGAATGAAAATTCATGTGACATCCAAAGATTGTTATTTCACAGGGACCCATTTACGCTGCTGCTGTTCTACATAAATTCAATGTAGTTCCCTTCAGTTTGGTTGGTAAGCCTAACCCAAGTGTGAAAATACAGCCAGTTTTGTTCAGCAGCTCCTTTGTTTTTCTCTGAAGGTTTGCTGTTAGGTAATTACTCACCCTGCTTTGTTATTTCATGATCATTTATATAAGGACTGATCTGTCACCTCATGGTACCTTCCTCCTGGGTGTTCTTGTGAGCAACTGCACTCATTAGCTGCAACAGCTTGTACTCCATCTCTGCATTAGCCACCTAGCCCACGTGTGGATTTGTGTCCCAGCATGAATGTTTAGCAGGGCAGTTAGGAAAGCTGTCAACTGCTTTAAGTTCCAAGACGAAAACACCACTGCCTTGTTCTCAGAACACAAAACTTCAAACTTACATGGCAGAAAAGAGGGGATTCTTCTGTTTTATTTTACACTGACATGAACATCTTTTCTAAGTGCTAACATCTGGCAATGTTTCAAAGCCACAAACTATTAGTAATTCAGAGCTGAAATCTAGACATGGGAGACAAAATGGTATGTTTGGCCACAGTTCAACCACGCTCCAGCTTCAACCCAGAATGACTAATAGATTTCTGCTGTACAAATTTTGTTGGGCCAAAAGTCTATTTAATTGATGAGTTACTTAAGAATTTGTTGTGCAAGAACGCACATTTAAGATTAATGAGCTCAGGATGAAGAACACACATGAACTCAATACAGATAATTTTAACAACTTCTGAGGTTTTAAATTTAGTGTTTTATGTTAATAACCTAGGTAAGATCTTCTTTCCCAACTAGTCAATGAGTACTATCCCAGAGAAAAATAAATTAATAATAGATCCAGCTTCCAATTTTTGCCAGTCAAAAAACCTGAAAAAGATAAACAGATGCAATAAAGCTGCTTCTCATCTCGTAATGAACTGCGAGCAAAGCCGATTTGTGGAGACAAAACCCTGTACTGATACACAGCTGCACTGATGTCCTCAAATCCCAGCCAGTCCTCAGGGTGACACGGCAGCAGAGTTAACTCCGGGGTGGATGCGGTTGCCAACAGCGCAGGTACCCGCGGCACCCGGGCAAGCACGTGCCCAAGCCCGTCAGCGGCTGCTCTGCTCACTGCTCGCTCACTGCTCTGCTCACTGCTCTCCTCACTGCTCGCTCACTGCTCTGCTC
>VZTX01024738.1:462603-475506 GCA_013400915.1 Pardalotus punctatus
GCTCACTGCTCTGCTCACTGCTCTGCTCCCTGCCTGCTCACTGCTCGCTCACTGCTCTGTTCACTGCTCTGCTCACTGCTCGCTCACTGCTCGCTCACTGCTCCTGGACACGGCGGGAGAGGACAGCTGAGCACGGCTGCAACGAGGGTTCAAGGATTTTCCTGAGCCAGGCCTGAGCTCACCAAGTGGATTACTCAAAAAGCAGGAGGATTCCTAGCCTTCTGTGGAATCCATCTGAATCGGCCTGTCCACTGGCCCTGGCTTCACAACATTCCCATCACTCTTCTTTCTGACCTAAATGGGACTCCTTTATCTCACAGTCCATTATCATTCATACAGTGCAACCCAGATTTTCTTTTTTCATGTCAGGGGCAGAAACTGTTAAAACTTCAAAAATTGGTTGAATGAGATGAGATTTTATAAAACACAAAACAAAAAGAGCCCCAAACATGAACTCAAAGGGCAAAAACTTTATACGTTTGGCCAGTGTAACTTTGTATAGTGTAAATATGCACCACAGGAAGTGAGTCTACTCTAGCAATCTCATTAGTGATGTCTATCTTTATGATTATACTTTATAAATTCAGAGTTCGATTCCACCTTCCCATTATAATCCATAGTTGCTATTATAGGAAGCTTTGATGCTGTCATTTATAACAAAGCTACATGAGAAGTCCACATTAGAGCAAAGTAAATTACAGATTTTAGCTAGTCTGAAATCTCTACCTTATGTTCTGCCCTGACCACCCTCTCCTGCCTTGAAACATGGGTACTAAATACAATTGTTTGGTTAAAGCTTAGCATTCAATTGTGGGCCAAAGGCCAGACTGAAAAGAGCTGGATCAAATTGCTTGATTCAAGCTAAGCATAGAGGCTACTCAGACAAGCATCATTGTGGCCACAATAACTTGATGGACAGCCACTGCCCTGGATGGCATTCAGTGTAAATGCAGCCAAAGAAAATAGTTAACATATTGCTGCAGAAAAAGCCAACTCCATCATCAACTGTTTTGCCTATGCTCCCTGCACTTGCATGGAAGAAAGAAAACTCTTACCACCTCTGCCCCAACTCTTTTTTTTCTTTATTGTTTTTCAGAAGAGTAAAATAGCCAGTCCCATTTTTGTGCTTTCACTAGATGAGACATATATATAATGATTAGTAACTCAATTTTTCCACAGGAAAGTAACTGAAGTTGAAGGAGACCCCTAGAATACAGCTAGTTACAATGCAGAATTCCCATGGTAGTCAGCATAAAAAAAACCAACTGAACTTTGTAGCAATAAGCATACAGCATCACCAAAATTATCTTTATTTAGCAGAATAAGATAAAGCATAACCACAGCAAACTGTAATCTGGGATTTAATGGCCTCTAATAGATTAATTTAAAAAGTTACTTTCATCTAGTTGGAAATCAACTTGACAATCATTTTGTGGCTCAGGCTAAACACAGAAGCACAGACTAATGCCAAAATATAGAAATCAGTATATAAGACATGAGCTAGTTTCAGTGCAAATCCTCCCATTGCCAACGTGAAGTTCTCATCTTTTTAACAGCCTATTCAGTGGGAGATCTAATACCCAGCACCACAGACCACCCTCAGCATTCTCCCCCAAACTCACAGCATATTACCCAAAACTGAAGCCTTTCAAACAACTCAAAAATTGCACATTTCCCCTTTTTCCCGACAATCTGTCCTGAAATATACTTTAAGAATAGTTTACATACTACACTGGTTAGAACCTACTTCACTCACTGGGGCTTGGCATATTCGTTTCTCTGATCACTGCCTGCTGTTATTCTGCCATGCTGAGCAGGAGCAGAGGGAAGCATTTTGCTCAGATTTCACCTTAAAAATGATCAGGAAGTAATCAAACTGCTCAGGATGTTTTAAGCATGCCTAGAGGTACCAAAAGCTAGTTTTTATTAGGCATTGCTATTAAATAATATTGGAGCCAATTTTTCCAAACTCTGAGAAGTTTGCAGATGACACAAAGCAGGGGAAGTGGCTGGCAGGCCAGCTGGGGGCACTGCCACCCAGCAGGGGTGGGACAGGCCCGGGAGATGGGACAACAGGAACCTCATGCGGCTCTGCAAGAGTAAACAGCACGTGCTGCTCCTGGGCAGGAATCCCCCAGGCGCCAGTACAGGCTGGGTGGGAAGAGAAGGACCTGGGGGACGAGCTGTCCATGAGCCAGTAACGTGCCCTTATGGCAAAGCTGGCCAACAGCCTCTGGAGCAGCATTTGGCAGAGCACCCAGCAGGGGCAGGCAGGGGATCCCCTCCCCTCAGCCCCCACACAGCTGAAGTGCTGGGCCCAGTGCTCAGTAAAAAAGGAGACATGGATATGCTGGACTGAGTTCCACCAAAGGGCCAGGAAGATGATGAAAGGCCTTGGTCATACGTGACCTATGAGGAAAGGCTGAGAGAGCTGGGATTGTTCAGCCTGGAGCTGGAAGTTCAAGGTGGATTTTATCCTTGTACGAGAATTTCTGCTTGTGTGATTTCTGAGTACACGTGACACACAATAAAATCTGCTCCTTCAATTTCTGGATTTTTAGAATTCACCTGTCCCCTTCCTTGCTTAATACAGACAAAGTTTGAAATAAAGATACTTTAAAAATTGTTGCATACTGTGCTACTTAGTTGGTACCATTTAAAAAAACACAAGCCAAAATAACTCTTAAGAGAGACAACAGCTAACATACAAGTTCTTCAAGTGTATTTGCAAGATCTGCGAACCAGTGTGGGTCAGTTTACCACTGATACATGAGTTCACAGTGCAGTATTTTCTCCTTTCCCACTGAAGGATTGAGTACAGGAGACAGTAAGTACCTATGAGAGTACAAGCACTGAGGGATTGAAAACAACTAGTATTTTAATAGGCATATTGGCATCTGCTCCGAGTCCCAATGGGTTTGAGAGGTACGAGCCACTTTCACCAGAAAAACATTGCAGGAAGACTAGCATGTGAAAAGACAGAAGAGAGGGGAAGGATTTTGTAACTATAAAGCAGATCTTAACTTCTCTTGGATGTACTGGTATTGAAGTTTCACAGTCTGTACTGCAAAGTAAAAAGCTGAAATCCTGAAAGGGATATTAGAATAAATATAAAACAAAACAGGGGTAATTTGCTCATGCTGTTCATGAAGTTACCCATTACCTAGACTACTACTCCATAAAATAGTAAAATATTTCAAGCAGCAGATGAAGAAAACCTACTTTAAATCAGCTGAGAACATAGCAACACAAAAACAACTACCTCATATAAAACGTGCAACTGTTTTGACATCACTCAAAGCTTTTTCTAGTTATCAAAAAGTAATCTGCATAAGATTCTCAAACACTCAGTTCACTGCTTTCTTAATCTTATATCCTAAATACAGTTAGTGCTGAACCAGGCAGCATTACAATAACAATAGACAGATGGCTAACTCAGGACTAGAACTTCCCTTCAAGTTAAATTAGAACTAGAAGGGGAAAAAATGTGAAAGTAACGCGATACCTAAGTAAACACACAGCTTATCAGCACTGTAAGGGATCCTCTGTGTACTTTATCAAGAGTAGTTCATAGTATTCCTGAGGTTTGAAGGTCAGGAAGATTGACTTCATGGCACTTGAATATCTCAAAGAATCAAGTATCCTGAACTTATATTTTCTGTACAAAGGGCCAGTAAGAATAGTAACATTTTAGGGGTTCTAAAATGGAAGGCAACTGCACACAGAAACACATTTCTCAATTCCCCTTTTTCAGTGAAGTAAGATGTAACTTATTAAATACTCTAGACTAGAATCCCACCCTATTTTTAATAAGTGCAGCTGGGAACAGCTCCAACTGTCTTCTAGAGAGAAACTGTAATACTGTCACAGTATTACATATTACTTTATTTCTATATTTATCACAGTATTACTTTATCTTGTAGGTAGATAACGTTAAGCCTCTAAGGACTAAATGTACACTCCCTGCTTTTAAGAGCAAATGCTGTCAAAGATACAATGACATAGCAAGAAGTTTGGGGGTTTTATCAGCCCTACATGGGTGCTTTCTTGCCTTTTTTGTTAACTTCATTAAAGCAGTTCTGACAAACACCTAGTAAAATCATGATGTAGGAATCTTACTGAGGAAAGGAAAATAATTGCCTAATAAGAGTTTTTAAAGTTCATCCTTCCATGTGCAAACACCAGAGACTAAATCATTAAAATGACCTGAATATATTTTACAGGGAAGAAATGTAAATCTTAAGGGCTTACCTTTTAATGTTTATCATGTTCAAAACCACAAGTGAAGACTAAACTAAAACAAAGGAGTGGCAGACGACAAAGGGAACATTGGGAGTGGTAAAGTGCTGGACAGTCTGTGGGAACTGTGTAATGAGCCAGGGAGAAACTACTACACATAACAGCCTCAATATCAATACTCTTTTCCTTGTTCCTCTCACTTCAGGTATTCTTGAGTTCATCAAGGCTGTATTTTGCACACAGATATCAAGCAGCTGCAGTTAGAGATGGGTGTTGTAGTCACAGAAGTCACAGGATACCTCAAAACTGTTTAACTCCCTTTCTGTTTTACTCAATAGTGTGGTAGTGAGGGGGTTTTTTGTTTTGGTTTTGGGTTTGTTTGTTTTATTTTACTCAATAGTGAATTCTCACTACTCCCCTCCCAGTCTCAGGAAGGTGGGAGGTTTCTAGTCACAAACCTCTTCACATAAAGCTAAAAAAATGTGAAAGAGGTGGTTTATTAGTGAAATGATGCTGTGTCTCTAGAGCCTTGAAAATTCTTACTAAAGCAATGAATCCTCTAAGGAGGTTTGGAAAGCAAGCAAACCTTGGCAGTATTCCTAAACAATTACTTCATTTTGCTAACAAAATTGTTATTTTGGAGAGGAATGGGATTTTCAAACAAAAAAAACTTTAATGACATAATATACTAGACACTTCCAGCTGTGCAACACTGATACAAGATATGTACTACCCAAGGAAAGAAGTATGCTAACAGATGTGCTCATACACTGGGCCAGACAGAAGGTAGCTGGTGATCTGGTTTTATTGACAGATCTAACAGTTTCCAACAGTTTCACAAAACTAGGATGACTGAAGGCTGACAAATGCTGCAAACAACGTTGTTACCTTACTATGAAGTTTAAAGGTATAGTAGCAATAAACAATCCTACCTTAGTCAAAAACCAGTTGTATTTCTAGCTTAACATATTAAAACATTAAACCATCAAATAGTCAGAATACCAGGAACAGCCATATTTGTGTTAAACCTTTTCTTTACACACAATATTCATCAAATGCTTGTGCACTCCCTCAGCAACATATTCATGTATACTACAGATCCATTCCAGGGAGCCAGGAATTTCCCAACTTCTGTTCTGCTGCAATGTGGTTAGTTTCTAGATTAATTCAACAGAAACAAACATTTGTTTGTTCAGTCAGTACTCAGACATTTGTACAAACACACTGCTGGGATATGCGTAACAGTAAGTGAACACATTGAAGTAGTTAACTGGGAACTGAAAAGTAGGAAAAAAAAAAAAAAAAAGGAGAGTAGTCATGCAGAAAGAAGGAAAACAACCATTGCCTCCACCCCACAAATTTGGTTCCTGTGTTGACAGAGCCTTCTGTATTTTTGTGTTGTAATAGAAAGGAAGTATTAGTATTTCTGTACATAAAATCATGACATACAATTACTCACTGGTAATCAATCTCAAATTCAAGCTATTTAGTGAAATAATAGCCTGTTTGACATCCATTACACAATCAGTTCCCACTCACACGAGATTTACACCTTCCTTAACACTTATCCTTATCACTACGGTGATAAGCCAGATAGATACTCAAAACTGTCAATTCTTTATTCCTCCAAATGAGTTGGTGCTTAACAGCAAATGCAAGTATTTCTCAATAGGTGGAAAGGAGCGTTTTAAAATAGCAAATTTAAGACTTTTATGATTACCAGGTGTATTGGGTTTGCATGGCCTGGTTTTTGGAAGTGGGGAGGGGGGTGCTACAGGAGTGACTCCTCTCCTATTGATATGATCTTTCTACTCAAACTGTGTTATCCATCCTCATCACCTCCCCTCAGTTGTTATAAACATACAAACCTTTGAAGTATGTCCATCCCTGACTGCCTAGTGTAAATCCAGCACTACAAATCATTAAATACCTTTAAAAAGTAATCATAAACCATACCTGACTTAATAGCTGTCCATGAAAAATGTTGTTAACCACACTCAAAACCTGCTTTATAAGTTTTCTTTGAGAAGCAGGGATGAGAGCTGGGTATCTGGTCCCTGTAGTCTCCAGTTCCTGCTGTACTTTATCCAAAAGTTCACAGAGAAATTCCTGAGCATCTTGTTGAGCATATCCTCTGAAGGCTGGAATTAGTCTCCACACAGAATGAAGCATGGCAAAAGGAGACACCAGTGCCCATTTGCCAGACCACATAACCTGGAACAGAGTATGCAGCTCATGACAGAGAGAAATATGCTTTGAACTGGGCTCCCTGGGCTGAATGAGTTCCATACTTTTTGATGCTCCTCCACTTAATCCAGAGGATAAACTAGGCCGCCTCACAGAATATGATCCCTTTACTTTCTCTTGGTTCTCATTCATGTGTAACGTCGAGGCAGCTATTGACAGGTGTTTAGAAGAAGATCTTGTTTTACCATTGGTTGCTGTTGCCAGGAGTTCCTGAGTTTGGTTGAGATCAAGCTTTAAAAAGCATTCTCGAAAAATAAGTAAGTGACTTAATACCTGCAGGACAGAATTCATATAGCATGTGTTTCCCAGGTTTCTTAGTCCTGTTACTCCAGGAGTCACCGTGGGCCTTCGTTTAATTGGAGAGTCACTTACTTTTTTCAATCTCAGTTCATCTGAGGTATATGTTTCTTTCAGCTCTGCTACAGATTTCATGCTCTGTGATGTTTTTTGAGGGCAGGGTTCTGTTTTCAAGGACATTCTAATTTGATTTTGTAAACGACTGCTCTTTCTTGGAGGCATCTTTTCCATCTCTGCTTTCAACTCACGCTTTCGTTCTTGTCTTCTCTTCCTAGCTTTGTCCTTTTTTTCCTCTGCTTCTTCTTGACGTTTTTCTTCTTCCAAAATCCTTTTTCCAGCAGGTGTCAACTCAAGCCACGATCTGAATACCTTGCCAAGGACCGCACGCCGTCGGTGCCAGAGAGCTGTGAACATTCGATCTTCATTCCGAAGCATGGCTTGGGCACCACCATGTGAAAGGTAGGAATCATCACTTGTACCCATAGAACGCAAAGTCCTCCCACTTCGAGTAGTGCACTCATAGTTTTGACTCTTGATTGCACTTAATGTACTCCGCAACAGTTTTAAATCACCAGTTGCGTTATCATTGAGAACATAATCATCACAGAGATAACAGAAAACATACAGCTCATTTACTTCCAACGCCACGGGGTGACTGCTCTCCTGAAAGTGCTTTAGTGCATGTTCCTCGATGTATCTTCCACACGCCACATGTGAGCAGCTGAGGCACGCCCACACAGATTCTGTAGTATTGCAGTCCATGCAATGCCATTTCTGAGGATTGAGAATGGAGTGATCTTGGGCCAGTCGCAGACGTCCTACGTGCTTACACTTATCCATTGTTAGAACTGAAATTGCAGAGATATGCTGGCAAAATACATCATCCAAACCATTTTCTGTCCATGATATTTCAATCTGCAACTAAAAAATTAAAAAAAAAAAGTAAGTTAGAGTCCATTAATACCCAGTTGTATCCCTTTTACAGGAGTCAGTGTACCAAATTCATACTTGAGGTTAAGACCACAATCATCATCCAAGTGAGTCCCACCAAACACACAAAGGCAGTCAGTCACGTGGAGCCACACTCAACACCTTCAACAGCAGTTCCACCTTCAGACTAAATTGCCTGCATACCACTCTTTATACTCCCTGTACTTTGCTGCTCAGGACTGAAGCATATTAGGTGCACTTTAGATCTGGTTTGCTGTTTGTTTTTTTTTTAATTAAGGACCAGTGATTCTGTTAAGAGATGCTGTTATACAAAGTCTGGATACAAACACAGCTTGAAGTGAGAAAGGCTGCTCAGAAAAGCTGTGGATGCCCCCATCCCTGGAAGTGTTCAGGGCCAGGTGTGGTTGGACTATAAGCAACTGGGTCTAACAGGAGGTGTTCCTGTGCACAGCAGGGGGTTGGACTACAGGATCATTATGGTCCCTTCCAACTCAAACCATTCTGTGATTCCAAAATTCTCCTATAAATTCTATGCCTAAGCATACAGGTGCAGAAGTGCAACGTTCACTTAAATTTATTATGTTTACACAGTGCCAACAGTTCGGACAAATGAGGCTTTATACAACTCAAACCCTTAATTAAGCCACACCTTTAATTAAATCACTGCCCCTCTGTGCTAGTCCACCCCATTATACCATTTCTACATCAATGCATCTTAAATATCTACATTTTAACACATCATGCTAACAACTCTGAAAGAGTAACTTGGCAAAGGATAACTTTATTTCTTAAGACAGAAATACCAGGAGGTATCTACATAAGTTACTGCAAACTTTATGAAAACCCATATTTTGAACCAACCTTTCCAACCCAGGTCTTCAAAAGATCATTTAAAAATCTGTCTAGCACTGGCTTATAGCCTTTATTAAGTTTGTATGGTCGGATTTATTTGTTCAAAGCTGTTATTTTTGCTTCCTCCTGTAAGGTGCATTTACCTAAAACAGACAGTCTGATTAGCAAAAAATTAAAGAGACAGTGATTCATTCTTGTTTTTACCATTTGCTTTGACTATCTCACTTAGATATATCATCTAGAGATAAATTATGATGGTGCTATGATGTGTCAGAAAATTATTATATTCGATCTGCGGCATTTGTGCCCACCATGTCACTGACCAGAAGGGCCAAAGAGCACACAGCACCAGTACCATTATGCACAGTGCTTGCCAGATGAAAAAATTAATTCACCTGAGGAGTTCAAGGCTTTGTCAAATATCCAGACTATGCTAAGTGAGATGAGTTTGCCATTACAAATGCATGCTCTGGACCTGGCCTAGGCTGTATAACATCAAGGTCCTGGATTGTATGCTTTACAGGTAAATAAACCATACTACAAAAGTACTGCGTGATTTACACAGCTCTGGATAGAGCCCAAAAAACTATATTCCAGTATTATCCTTAAATATGCTAATATTTATCAATTTCTACAGTTCTAAAACACACAAGAATAGGTTACTCAATATAGAACAGATGTTTAGTGTAAAATAAGCATTAGACAGAGGGAATCCTAATGTGCAATGACATGACACCACTAAGGAAGGGAAACAGGTAAAAGGCTGCAGCTGGCTAGAAAAGAAGCTCTACTTTTCATTTGGTAATTCAATAAAAACTGTCGTTTAAAATTTCAACAAAAAATGGCTTTGTTTGGTTAACTGGCCCACGGCTAGAGCCTTTTAAAATGTTACAATACAGATACCAACATAAGAGCTGTAATAACTCTCTAAGTATGCTATCAGCATGCAGCACTGCACGTGTTGTATAGAATTTATTCTGTAATGGAGAAAAGCTTGAACCAGTTGTAGAGAAACTTAAAAAGTCTACACTGTTTTACATGCCCATATTAATCTCTCATTCATTCTGACTTAAGTGTTGTCTCCAGTCCATACTGACTGCACCAAAGAATTTCAGGCACCATAACCTCTGGCTACCCATTCATAACTCCCAGATCAAGCACTAGCCATAGTGTATTAGGGGAGGTCGAGATCTGTTGTGTGCTATGGTCAACAGATCACAAAAGTAATGGCTTGCTTAACTTTTTCATCTTGCTTGCACCCATAACATTCATTCCTTCTAAAAGGCAATCTACCTGTAGGCTGCCAATTAGATTCTTTTACAAATAGTTGCGCATAGTAAGCTTGCTTTTTGTATTGTCTTTATAAAGAAGACCATTAGCATTATCCTGTGTCTTGTAGTCTGACAACCTCTTTTCCCCAACAAAGTGGAACTTTTATAACACTGAAAAAAATTAAGGACAGTAATACTTATGTAAAGTGTGCCGCAATAATTAAATATGGTGCAGGGAATTTTAAGTGGCAAGACTCATCTCTGTGTTTTTGGGCTAATATAAATAGATTCTACTGCATACATATTAGCAACAGTCCTTTCCAGCAGATCAGAAAAGAACACTAAACCCTGCCTTCTTACAGGGTTGTCACACACAGCAATGCTGTCAGTCAGAGGAATCTGACAGGTCAACTCTTTCTGAATTTCTTAAAGTCACTGTGCAAACCCCATGTCTTATTTTTCCTTCCTTTTAATATTACATGGCCAGATTATTTTTTTCGCACTTTTAAAAACATTCTCAAGACTGGAACTGCTTATGTGCCTCAGTGTAAGCAGATACTAGACTAAGGACAAAAGCAGTCCACTGATTTCAGGATGACCACTGTGTAAATCGGGACTGCACAATCAAGCTCTTCGTGAAAAAGCAACGCAATTCTACGAAAGAGCAAGATCAGCACCCTGAAGGGAAAAACCTAAAGCCTCAGCTCCCCCACCAGCAACCAAGCCAGCATGACATTTTCCCACCTACGTCGATGTGTAGAGAAAGGAGACAGGGTGGAAGGGGGAGGGGGAGGAAATGTTTTAGCATGGGAGAAGTCTTTCTTTGAAAAAAACGTGAAGAAATCAAAACGCAGTTTGGTCAAAAAGACAGAAATATCTGAAAAGACTGCAAAAAAGCTTAGAGTACAAAAGACTAAGAAAACTTCAGATGAATGTCAAACAACACACTGAAATCATCAACGTTTGAAGTACTGAGACTGCATCCACTCACAATGTTTAAAAACTGTACCTTAGAACCAACACTTGGCAAAAGATCTCAGGGTAAAAACAGGAATTAAAGTGACAGATAATGGTGGAAGAAACACGAAAAATTCTGCGTACTCATTCCCACACATACTAGAAAACTGCAGCTGGAACAAAATAGTACAAGCTAATGCTACAATGTTAAAGTTCCCTAAAGGAAGTTATTCAGCACTAGTTTCTGCATTCTTCTCTCCTGAGGTTCAGTTCTGTGCACACACACAAAGAAACTTTGAATTAGTTGACCAGCACTTCAGAGATCAAGCCCCCCCCCCCCGAGTTCTTACCACAGACCTGAGCTGAAGTAGTAAGCAAAATAACAACTACAAGCATAGAGAATAGTACTATTGAAAGCATTAAGTCTGGCAACAGAGAGATACACAGAAGTCTTTTCTTGCACCAAAGTTTCACAAGCTAGAAACAAAGATATATGGAAAAGGATTATTTTATTGTACCATATTTCATCCTTACTGACATGCTTGTTCCTTTTGTTCCACTCAAGAATGGCTGGCAAAATGTACATTTTTGGGTAATTCATGAGCTGAAAAGGTACTTGATGCCAAAACCAACTTAGAAGTCAGTAAAATTGATGGTTTTCTTCCATTTGTGTTCCATGCAAACAAGAATTTAAGATTTTAAGAACTTAAGGTTCATTTTCACAGATGATAAATTTATACAATGTAACTATAAATATAAACAAAAGGATGTATTTTTCCCTTAGTCACTATTTGTGTAATGAATTGCTTGGCACATAAATGAGAAGTCTCAAGCATTAGACTAGAAACGCAGCACATAGTTTTACAATTATATACACGTGTGTCTGCTCTTGTACCCCATTTATATTCTGGCTTTTAAACCAGATGACCGTTTACCAACCAATTTTCATCACATTTAGAGTACCTACTGAATGTCTGAAAACACATGAATTATGGGTACTTAAACAACTGAAAGTTTTAGATAAGAAGTACACTAACTAGAACGCAGATGTACTGCTTTTTAAAACCAGTTTTCTTTAAGAAAACAACGAAACACTGATGTGCATAACTTCCAGCTGCAGTATAGTCCTACAGACGTAACAGTTTAGACTTGAAATCAAAGCAGCACTTCAAAAAGAAATGTTGTGAATTATTTCCGATTTCTAACAGAACAGCCTTTGACAAGAAACATCCCCCCCCAGCCTCCTCTCTTTGGAGCCGTGCAGATCGCCATTTAACTTTTTTTGCCCTTTTTTTTTTTTTTAACCAGCTACGGAATGTACATCCAGTGAGCTGTCCAGAAGTGCCATTTACCCCAGGACACCACAGGCTGTGATACAGCTTTACATTCGACATCTACTACTGCAAATAACCGCGCATTTCCTGCAGCAGAGTCTCCCCGATAAACAAACAATACAGACTGAAGCTCTTCCACACAAGCACGAAAAACACAGCGTTTCTCACCGGTCTGAATTTACACTTGACAGTTCTTGCCGTTTAGAAAAACGAGCATCTCTGACTGCCCTGACAGCTGCTGTTCTGACAGCCCCAGCACGTACGGACACCGCGGCTAAGCTGGCCCGAGGCTCGGTGCCGCGGCGCCGTTCCCACCGAAGCTCCGGCGCTTCCCGGGGCACCGCGACATGGCGCGACTTCGCCTCTGGCCGCACCAGGCAGGAGCCGCGAGCGGCTGCCCCGCTCACCGCCACCCTCCGCTCCTCCCCGCGCTCTCCCTCACCTCGACGTCCTCCCGGCCCCTCCGAGACGTGGAAGGGAGCGGGCCCCACGCGGGGGCTCCCCGCCACACACCGAGCGCGGAGGGAAGGCGGCAGAACCCCTGCTGCCCGGTGGGGGGGGGGGCCGGTCCCAGTGTCCCGCTCCGCCGCCGGCTCTCCCGACCCCACGCCGTGCCCGAACCGCCCCCGTGGCAACGAGAGCCTTCTCCCTCAGGTGCCCCTCCGCAGGCACCGCGCCGCCGCTACCGTCCCTCTCCGGGGGAAAGGCGCCGCCCCCCCCGCCCCGCGCTCCTCTCCGCCGGGCACCTGCTCCCC
>VZTX01024738.1:475692-545855 GCA_013400915.1 Pardalotus punctatus
CGGGGCCGGTTCCCGAGGGAGCCGCCGCTGCCTCGGCCCGTGCCCGCGGGGCACCTGTTTGCCCTGAGGTGGGTGTGGACCAGCCGGGAAAAAGCGGGGTCTTTGGGACCCCCAGGAGTGGATGTCCAGATTTCCTTCCCGAATTTTCACCCGTGATTTGTCATCGGTGGCGTCCTCCTTGTCCGAGCACAGTGGGAGCTCGGTGGGCTGGGTGGGCTGAGCACTGCCCCGCGCCCCAGGCCTCCCCCAGAGGCTCCCCCGGCTCGCCGGTGCCGCCAGGGGCCATCTCTGGCCTGGGCACTGCCTGGATGTGACCGTCACACACCGTACCGGGGACCTCAGCCCATGAAACACCTTCGTATCATATCTCTCCGCGCATGTTGTTTGTGGAAACTATTGCAAGGCAGCTCATGTGATAAAAAACCCAATCTCATATCAGGCCCCTGTTACACATCTATTGAGTACTTTTTCAGTCTCAGGTTTCAGTACAGAAACTTAAATATGCAAAAGGATTGTAAACTCACATCCTGCAGATGTCCTGTTTTGTAAATTGGACGCATCTTTACACTGATACTTTTAGAAATAAAGTTTCTGAAGTGCAGCCAGCTGTTTTTAGCTGCTTTCCAGTTCTGCCAGCGCTGAATTAATTTACACTTACGCATGCCTTCTGCTCTGCCCGGTGTTCAGGCAGGCTGTATTTGGGACAAGAGGAAACTGGTGAAAACCCGCTCCTGACTGGGCAGCATCACTTTTTGCATCCGTGCTGAAGCAGGTTGGCTTATGGTTTATGTGAACCTGCTCATAAAGTCAGTGCGCAGTGCTGCTGGCCATTGCAGAATGTGTTGTGATGTGTTGTTCTGCTCAGTCACAATAAACAAGTAGTGGTTTGATGCAGGGTGTGAGCATTTCAGATCCCTCCCTCTTGTTTTGGATCCGTTATGTATTGGGATGTTTTCATGATACCATCAAAATCTCACACATCTGTTTCTCCGTTTCTGGTCGTGTCATCATAGAAAATGTGTTTCAGTTTAACAGTTGAAATCTATAGGCCCTGGTTGCTTCAATTCTCCTCCGCAGTGCATTCCCATTCTTTCTGTTTCTAATGAGACTGCTGAGACAGTGTTAGCAGGATGTGGCCAAGAGGCACAATTCCATTTGTCTGCAGGGTCACTTTATCACGGTGCTTTCAGAAGCTCATAAAAAATGTATAAAGTAAACTCACCAGGCTTCAAGTGTGTTTCGAACTTCTAACTTTGAAGTGAGAAATACTGTTGCCTAATCAAAATATTTATGGAAATTGTTCATGCTTAGTGATTCCACGTATTTGCATATCCCTCTTAGGTGTTTTAAAACAACTTGAACAATTTTCAAATAGCTATTTTGTCAAGTTCCTATCTCCATCTTGGCAGTAGCAGTTTATTCTTGAGTCATAGTTGGTAAATTAACCCTTTCATTCTTTTTCTTGCTGGAACTCTATTATATTATTCTCACACTCAGGATCTCAATCCAGTTCTCTGTGCATGTCTGTCTATTGGATAAGTGGATGTTGGATCTGCTCTCTCAAGACCAGACCGACTCACCATCCCTTCTGTGACCTCTTCAGCTGCCTTTGCAGGCTGCTGTCCCCTGGGTTCCTCAGCCTGCAGCCTCCGGAGGGGGAGTGCAAGCTCCTGATGCCTCAGCACACATTGGAGGTCTTGTCCACGTTGTCCTCGTGAATGAAGTGTAGGTGAGGCTCAGGGCATTACCATCCAAGGCACTGGGAAATAATCCCCAATCCTGGTTTTCCTAAACATCCAGAGGAGACTTTGATCCTGGGCTGCTCACAGGAAGGCTAAAGCCAGCAATGCAAAGGGGAAATGGTGGCTCTCAGCCATGCACATACTTAAGCCTGCTCCCAGCTGGTGGCTCACTCAGACACAGCCTGAGGCCTTGTCACCAGCTCCCTTTATATCCTAAATGCCCACTTTAAGCAGTCATTCCCAAAGTGATTATGATCCTCAAAAATTCGTTTTTATTTATGCCAATTTTAAATTTTGATAGTCTATCATCTAACACCCCTTTCTCCTTCATCAAATAGTGCCTCTATTTCAAAAGCCTGTTCTAGTGATAACAGAGACTTTCCATATCTCTGCTATCTCTGCAGTGTCTGATTTAACGCAGAATAAAGTTAGTATTTTTTTATTTTCATGTGGGTTGTGTGTGTGTGTATGTGATTTCCCTCTGTTAATGGACAACATTTCAGCTGATGTTAACTTAGCACACTTCATACCCATGCTGGGTTAAGGCAGACTTCAATCTCTGTTCCTGCCACGTTGGCTAATCCATTGCAAAATATTGATTTGGAGCTGGGATTTGGCTTTGGCACAACAAGTAAATCACTGATCTGCTATGTGCTGCACTTACCATATCTACCCTATTTCATGTGTGCCTTTAGTGACCGCCTGCTTAAAATGTTTCACCTCCCTTTAACCTTTCTCAGAGTTATGTATTTATTCTTCTAAATAACATCCACCTTAAACTCATTCAAGGCTGATAAGAGAATTCCTGAGCCTTAGGGACACATAAAAAGACCCAACCCATTTCCACCATCCAGACAGTGCAGCCAGAATGTTGTGATTTATTGAGACAGACAGAAATGGATTTCCCAAATGTACCTTAATTTAAAATTAATTTGGCATTTGGGAAAATGGATGACAGATACAGAATATATTGTCAAGAAACAAGCAAATGTAATAAATCCCTATAAGCAATGTAACCTCCTATCTTCCTATTATGTGTGAAAACATTCTCTGGAGGGGAAAACACCACCTCTAACTGAAACACCACCTCTGACTTAATGTTAGAATGTTCCAATATGGCAAATAGTTTTAATGTATTTTTAAGTGGTTGCAAGAATTATATACAGCTGGGCCGATGGGCCTGACTACGTGGAGTTAATTGCACATCCAAGGTACAGAAAACAGATGACACGAGAGGAGCGATAAAAAATCACAAATTTGCATATGTTAATTTAAGCATCTTGATGCTTTCTAGTTCAGCCCTGGATGATAAACAGAAAACTTTTTTTTCTAAAACAATGGGAGCATTTCAAAACACCACAAAAAGTGGATCTTGGAAGGATCTACAAGCTCAGTACATATATGTGCCAATATTTGCCTGTAGGTAATTTTCATGCTTACCTTCATGCAACATCTGCAGTGGGAGTTTGTTGTGTTGCCATGTTTGTTGATACCAACAAAATACTTACATTTCTCTGTAAACAGATTCAGGGCTCAAAGAGAAATTCTATGTGTGACCCTGAAAATAACAGGATTTTTTCCAGCCCCGTGAAGCTTTTGGGCTGCAGTTCCATTCAAGATGAAGACTCGTACATGTTGGTGTCTACATATGAACTCAGTGTTTTAATTCCCCATAGAGCTGCAGGTGGGAGGAGAACTTTTGTAAGTTATATCTGAGATATAACTCCTGTGGTGTGAATCCTGCACTTAGCCTGTGCAGGGATACTTGTGTTTGGGTATCTGCCAGTCCACTGGGTCCCACCCCTACTCATTTCATCAAATTTTACCTGGGTCCAAACGTAGAAGATGTATTTTGCAAATATGCATTTTTCACTAACAGGATGAAAGTTTACGATGATTCCTGAGTTTTCAAATGGTCTGCAAATTTAAAAGAACAAAAATTGTAAAGTGTACATATAACATTACGAACCACTAGAAATCTTTCCAAGACTTTCCCTTATTTCCTTCATAAGAATAAAAAAACCCAGAAAATACTAACTTTAGCACTGATTTGAGTGAAAATTTTCATTGTCAAGGTTAATGCCATACTTATTCCATCCTTCTTCCTCCCATTTGATTTCCCTTTACTTCTTCACACTGGCTTTGCTGGACAAATGCAGTCAAACCCATCTCCATGGCTAAAATGGTTAAACAGTATAGAAGTATTTGGACCCAGGGCTTTGAAGGCCTATTGACAATGTTAAATGCATGAAAATACTTCATGACATTTTAGGGTAGGTTTTTTTGCTTATTATTTCTTATTTTTAAATAGCTTGAAATAGAAGTCAAAATTTAACAAACGGTTGTTTAGGCATGTGCTGTTGCTTTTAATTGAAAGGTCTGAGACTCTAAGGTTCCTTTTCATTACTAGCATTTGGCTTGTTCTCCTTGTGCTGCTGGTGAGCTTCTGAGTTCCACTTCCAACACAAATATTGTTACTAAAAGTACTCAGACAGGTCCTGTTTCTGCCAGTCTTTCATAGAAAACAGCTAAACATGCGTTGGAAGTGTCAAGAAGTAGAATTTAATGTGACAAAAATATATAAATCAAATCTTCCCACTGGTTCTTGTAAAACAAATGTACAGGGAAAAATGTTTTTCATTTTCAGACTCAGGAGTTATCCCTTATGACTATGAATCCAAAATATCCTGGTGAAAACACATTTGTCAATATTTTCTTCACTTGTTCCACTCTAGGAGCATACCACATGATGGATATCTGATTTGGTTATACTTAGATTCGAACTGACTTTGAGTCTAGACAGCAGAAGATTTCTTAGTGATGTTGGGGCTAACAAACAAAGGAATGTTCCTCCGATCAGCTCCTAATTCAAGGACAATATTACACTCCTATCAACCAGAAGGAAAGATAAATGCTCTCCTCTGCAGAAACCTTCATATTCTTGATTTGGCTGCCAGATGAGAGAGCGCTCAGAATCTCTTGCATTTTCACTTTCCCTAAATTCTATATTCCTCTGCCTTTGCTCTGCATGAGCCTGGAGAGTCATCGTCCCACGTCCTTCCCAGAATACAAAGCACCCTCAGTGCATGACCCCACTCCTTGGCCAAATGCTGAGTCCTTTTCTTCTACTCTAAGAGCTTGTTCTGCATGACAGTGCTTCTGTCTTTAACACGTCTTTTGTGTAGCAGGTTCTGCCCTAAGATTTGCTATGGATCTCCCATCGAGGTCAGTGGATGTGGGAAGTACGTCTGCATAGCTCAGCCTTGCTTTACTGTAATTGCAAAGAAAGGCAAAGTGCTCCGATGTGATAAATGTGACATTCTTCACTCTGGATGCTGGCTATCACAGCTACTGTAGCTCAGCGGCTCCTTAGAGAGCAGGAGGGCATAGCTTGTTTTCCCCTCAGCCCTGCTACTCTCATCCTCCCGCTGGAGCACCACTACAGCCACTTAGAGAGGGACTCCCTCACAGATGTCTTTATTCTGCCCTCCTCATCCCAAGGGAACAGGTCAAAACAGTTGCACTGATGGGTTTGGACTTCAATGGTTTTAGGCCGAAAAGTTTGCTTCAACCAAGCTGGAGATTCAGCCTCAGTTTATTTCAGTGACAAATGCATATGTGTCCAAGGATTTTGGTGGGAGCTGTGTCTGCAAATAGATCTGAACATGCAAATATTCAAACTGGGAAAAGACACCGGACATGATTTGGCCCCTAACATGGCCTGTAATTCTATTAAAGAAGCAGAAGGAGGACGTATTTGTCTATTTGTTTTGCTGCTACGCACTTTTTTTTTTGGTTAGTTTTGTAGCCGCACGTTTGATGGTGTGTTATTCCCCTTGATTTATCTGGTGTCCGTCTCCATTGCACTAAGGTCGGACTGTATCCTTTAATACATTTTTAAAGCTTTAATGAGCTTAGTAAATAAGCTTTTTGTTACTGAATATCTCAGACTTTGCTCAGTATCTCAGTTGAGAATCAGCTCTTTGAAATACCTCTGCAACTGGAAAAAAATACCTGTAAAAATTTTGATTTGGGGAAATTCTTGCTGCCGCTGCACCACATGGTACAATGCCAGTATTTCTGCCTTCAGATGTAAATGCCTGTGCAAATGCTGCTTTTCAATTAAACTGTAGTACAATTCGTTGAAGTTTAGCCAAAGAAAGCCTGTGAATGGAAACACTTAAACGATACATTAGGATTTAGTTACAGACTTTGCATTTGTTTTCTCAACCAAATGTAAAACAATTGTTTAGTGGCCCATAGGAGAGAAGATTTTACTTGGGTTTTGTTTGAGCGTCAGTGTTAACGATCAGTGCTCAAGCGTTTTAGATTTCAATCTTAAATTAGCAATTTAAAGACAACAAAGAATGATTTTCATGCTTGTCAGTTCTGATTAATGTAACATTAACCCCTAGAGAACAGTATGCTGCTCCAGTACTTTATTTCCACTTGCAAGAGACCAGTTCCGCAAAACAATGAAGATTGTTTTGGGCTTTTTTTTTAAATTTTTTTTTTTAACTTGAAATGTAAAGATAACACAAACTATTGCTGTTATCACGTTTATTTATTGTGGGTCTTATAGTTGTTATCTTCTAAGGTATATGACAACGAGAGATTTCCTAAATCACACCTCTACCAAGTCAATATGATTTCATTGTTTCCTACAGATCACGGCGCTGATTCTGCTGCTCTCGTGTGGACCCGGAGTAGCCCCAGCTTGCTACCTGCTGATCTGAGCTTTCAAGGGCAAAAACTGCTGGCAGCATGCACAGGAAATTTATATGTTTCTCCCCTGCTGACTAAATTACTGAGAGGAAACAAAACCAGAATGTGAAAGTGGCACATAAAACAAGGGCGGTTTTGCTGTAAAAGCAGTTGGTTTTTGATAGCTGCCTGTAAACCCAAAATTTGTTGTCATTTTCCTGCCTGCAGAACAGCAGTTTAAATGCTGTTAGTTATCCACAATTCGGAGATGGTGAGATAAGCATAAGAAGAGGATGATGGAGATAAGGAGAGGCCAGGAAATAACACATTTGTCATCATGGGTGGATTAGGGTGTAAATGGGGGCCCTCTGGTTCCCCATGTCCTTCCCATAGTAGGGTCAGACAAAAACCCTGCCAAGTGTGAGACAGCAAGAGATCTCCCATTGACACAGCTAATGCCCCCCAAAATAAACCAAGGGAAACCTGGTGACGTGTTTGCAGTGTGGTCAGTCGATTCTCTGCCAGACATTGCTCCTCATGCATGTTTAAATGAGGGCTTTGAGGCAGGACAAAGCAGTTGCAATAGAAGAAAGGGGAAAAAAAGGGGAAAAAGGGAAAAAAGAAAAAAAGAATTCCCTGGAAATTTTCAGCTTTCCCAATAACAACAATTAAACAGTTTTATATAGAAACTTAACCAGACTTTCAAATAATTTTTATATATATATATATGTCATGGCTAGCTCTTACCTAGACAGCCCTCTGTGGGAGAAACAAAGAACATAAAACCTTACAGGGGCACAGAAAAAAAAACCGGTTTCTTCTACCCCAGTCCTTGATACCTACTTGTGCATTTCCAGGGGCTTAGGCCACATTTTGTTTTGTTTCCCTTCTGTTTCTGCCTAAACACTGGGGGTGGAGAGCCAACAGCTGCCTCATGAGCCTGTCACACAGCAAAGAAGGCAGCATGCATTTTTTGTGCTTACAATTTTCCCTTGAGTGCAGTGGGAGCTTGAGGATCTGCAAGAACTACAAACCTGGTCTTGAAGGATGATTTATGCTACATGTATTTATTTTCCCATGGTATTTGTGTATTTGGAAGAAGCCACAGGTTTGGATGGAAGATCAGTGCATGCCCACGTCCATGTACGTGTTTGTCTCCCACAAGATGACAGACTGACGGCAGCATCCTGCTCCTTTAGGTATGGTACAAATGCAGAGCAAGAGGAAGTTCCTACAGTGAAGAGACTGCATTTAAATGGATGATACAGACACAGGGGATAGGAGTGGAAGTGTATGATAGCAATTTATCGTAGCTGTCACGCTTCTTGGGCTGCTTCACCTGCATGGGGTTAAGTACCAGTGATGGGCTTGCCAAAATTTGAGGTGGCTTTCAGAAAGCCCTTACATAAAGAAGAAAGAAAAATAACGAACATCTGGAAACATGGTGGAAAATTTATGATGTTTTCTCCAGAGGGTGGAAGTTCCCTCCCCAGGAAAAAACTTCTTTTTCTAAATACATGCCTGATGCTATTTTAACTATGATGACAGTAGAATAATTTACATTTGTTTCACTTTTTCTAAACTTTTTGGAGGCTTCTCTTTCCTCCACTGTTTTTTGCTTCCAGGGAAACTTGTAAAAAGAAAGCATTGACTTTTGAGCCTAACCTAGGATTATGACAACTTCTAGTTATTCAATGCTGACATTTAGCACAGTTTACTGCACAGTCACCCAGTGCTGTTGCAGCAAAGTTTCATAAAAGCTGCAATTACAAAACAGATGTGACACTTCAGTTTACGTAGAGGAGGAGATGATGTAATTTTTGTGGTTCTACTGGCAAGAAAATCGGGAACCAGAACTCACTGCAGACTTAGTTGTGCACTTTGTGGGCAGTGAGATGTTCAAGATGTATCTCTAAGAAACAACAGTAGAAAGCCCAGTTCTGAAAATGTTTCACCTAATATGGGCAAAGCTTCCTCCTTAGTGTACTAGGACCTGAAGCAATGCAAGGAAATGTCTTTCCTGTTTGTTTACTTCAGACCCTCAACAACCTTGTGTACTTACTGCCTGTATCCTTTCTTTGGCTGTTTGGGGATTTTTTGTGCCCCACCACATGAGTGAGTCTTTTATGCAATAAAGGTTAAGAAATAATGCAATAAAATGGGAGGACAAGGTTGTGAAATCACTGCTGGTTGCAAAGGGCATTTAGCAAGCATGACGTTAGAAATCACTTTGATTTGTCAAAATTGACTTAGATTTCTAATCCATCTTTCCGATTTCCCAGGATTTTCACCACAATTAATCCTTTTGCTAGGCCTCTCCTTGGAGCATACACTGACATGGGAATACAGCACAGAACTAGGTCCTCCTATACACCTCATGAACCCTATTTCCAGCATCTTTTTGCTGTAGGTTTATATGTGTATCCTCTGTGGGGAAGGGGCCATACAGCATATGTACACACTTCTGTCATCTAGAACATCATGGGATTGTAGAACCACAGGTTACTTCATGTCGGTAAGCACATAAGGAGTTCTCTGGCCCAACCATGGATGCTGAAGCAGCAGGATGAAAAGGTGGTCCCTCCACTGAGGCACTTAGGGCAAATCAAAAGCAAGGGAAATAAACATCAGTACAGACAGGAAGAAAGATGGAGAAAATAACACTGCTCTTACATCTCAGCTAGGCTCGTAATTCCTTGGGTATGTCAGCTGCAATCTCTTGCAAGTAGCAGAAGAAAGGAAGTTGCTGATAATGTTCACCACAATGCCACAGGCACGTCCTGCTCTAATTATAGATGCTGTGGTGTCTTGGGCATGACACGAGGGACATCACATGGACTTGCCAGACTGCTGCTGTGCAGCAAATTGCAGTGTCCAGGCCTTAAATGGCGCGGTCACTGGTGGTAAGCACTGGGGCTTTCCAGGGGTGACCACTGTAGGTAGTTTGTGGTCAGGATGGCGACCACAGTGAAGAGCTTTCAAATTGTCATTTAAAATGAAACGTAAAACCAGCTGGAGTCTGTGGGCATTTGCAAAGACATCCAGACTATTGTAGGGAAAACAAGGCACTCACTGAGGCTGCAGAATGTGCCCATTCTTTACCGAGATCCTCAGTTAACAGAGCTGTTTTTAAAACTAAATAAAACCTCGTGACTTTTTTTCCTTGCAATTTTGTTAAACACTGACCAACATTTTTCATGACATCCAGACTTTGCTTTCATTTGGTTGTAAACTAACCTCTAGAGATCTACTGTCTGGTAGCACTGAATTGGCCTGTTCTCAGTTTAGGAATTTTGCATGGGATTTTCCTGTTTACCCCATACCCACCTTATTCTTGGGAGAGAATAAAGGAATTATGTAGGCAGAGGAATCATGCCACATATTTAATAGTTTTGATGATTTAAAGACCCTTTTAAAAACTTTCTTTACCCAGGACACCTCATACACAGCTTCCTCTGTCTCTCTGAAGCAGCAGGAGGTGTGGGATGCTGCATGTCCTCCACAGAGGGCTGTCAGAGGCTCCAAGCTGCTCTGTCAAGGATGAGGGAAGACATACATCATGCTGCCTGTCTGCAACCACATGTTGGGGGGAAACAGCTGGGAAAAACTAAAACACAGAATCAGTGCCTCAGCCTGCAAGATCCCAAGGGCAATAGGGAGCTTTTTTAAAGGTTCACTGGGGTGGGCATGGCCCGGGAAGGGTGCCCGGCTCAGGGACTGAGGCAAAACTGTGTTTGGGTCCTGTGGGCAAACATCAGGGTTTGCTGGATGTCAGGGCACCTGAGGACCAGAACCAGGACACAAACTCCACTCACAGCAGCTCTGGAGGAAACAGCTGAAAAGGGAAGATCACAGGACCATGCAGAGCATCCTTTGGCACCAACACAGCCATCCTTTACTGTGTCATGTTCAAACCTGCTCTTCTTTGGGGGACTGAAGTCTGGGCTTCATCGACTGAAGCTGACGGCTTGGAAAGTAGAGCCTTGAATGTTACATTCCCTGCAAAAGTGGAATGGAGCCTGTGAAAATCCTTGAGCTCATGCAATCCATCATCCAAGATGGATAAGGCAGTAAAAGTAATGATGATCATCTCTGCTTTATACACAGGAAAGCAGATGGCTGAGGGAGAGAAATTACTTATTCTAAGTCACCGCAGGGAGTGCAGCCCCATTTCCCAAACTGAATTAGCAGGTAAACGAGTGTCTCCTGGGGGAAAAGAGCTTCACAGCAGGGGGACCCACTCATTAGAAAGGAACCAGACCTTTATTTATTTTGCTTCCTCACTGGTTTCATTTTTGTGTTGAATTTTGGTCTTCTGGCAACTCAGTGCTTTCTTGTTTATACTCTTCTAATTTCAAGGGAGGGTGTTTTGCTGACATTCATACAATATAACTGTTTCTTATGTCAAATCCACAGAAAAGTTTTGAAGTTGCTGTTTTGTGGGTATAAATGGGCTCCCTTCTCAGTCCGTGCAGGACAGTAATGCATTAACCGGCTGTGACTCCTGGTTTTGCAATCAAAAGCATAGGGTATTGATTTTCCAGATTGAATATCTAAATAAAAGAGGTCACATCGAGGCTTCGTAACTCAGGCAAGGTAACACACACTAAGAGCCGGGAGCCACATAAGACTGAAAAAAATGTTGATGAGTCAAATATCTGTTCATGTACTCCACCTACCTCGCTATCTATAAATCAGATGTAAGAGGAAATAACTTCTTCCAGAGCACTGTACGGTCATGCAGGTGATGTATGTCCCTTCCCCAGCCTGTAAGCTGCTGGAATCAGGAGAGGGCTGTACCTTAAACACGCTGGTGCTGGAGGGAGAGTGTAAATGGATCTGTGAATTAAATAACCTCTGTCTCTGCATGGCTGGAAACGAAAGACAGTTTTTCTCCTGGTCACTGTTAGAACAAGTAATGCTGCTGCTATAGTTTCCTTTCTCTCCTAGGAATCTGAGCAGTAGGCAGGGGTCTGTACACTGCAGGTGACATCCTTGGCCTTTTTCCTTGTCACACAGCTACGGAAGACCCAGGGCACTGCTTTCTAGAATAAAGCAGTAGCGGCTTAAGCTGACTCCACTTCGGCGCAGAGCGGTTTTCTTGGTTTCCTTCCCGAGGCAGACCTTGCTACCAAAAGGTCACTTGAGCTGATTACTTTCTGCTACCTTCGATGTGTTTATACCCAGGTGGATGCATTCGCCGTGCCTGCGGGGCTGTGACAAGCGGCGGGCCGTGGGACACCCTCCTGCTGTCCTCTGGTGGGTGGATGTGGAAGAGCTCGGGCACGCTGCAGTGCCCCATCCCTGCTGGGAGCACAGGTAGGAGTCACAGCTGGACGGGCTCAATGCCAGCAGGCAAGGCTCCGAGTGTCCAGGCAGTCACCGCAGTGAGGACCACGAAGGCTTAGGGGGCAGTGAAAGCGTGCTCTCCAGTCCTCACTCTACCATTTGTGTAGACTGTGTGTCTGAAGTAAGTGACTGCTGGTTTTAAGGCGTTTGCATGTTGAATAGATGACATGAATGCACAGATTATGTCGATTCCTCCCACCCTTGCTCTAAAATGGTGAGAAACCCCTTTGTGTGTGTCTTTCTTCACTCACAGAAGAGGTCACCGCGTGTGGGGCAAGATGAGTTCCCTATGGAGGAGCCACCAGGAGTTTTCGGAGCAGCATGGAAGAGCTGGGGTGGAGGCTGCAGATTACCCTGCCTGCTTGCTTGTTTCCACCCACACAGAGCCCTGCGACATCCACATGTTTGTCCATAACCAGCTGAGGTGTCCTTTAGGATCATTTTGGTGGCCAGTAGTTCTGCTGTCCTGGTTTTCTGGAGCTTTCTGCAGCGTGGCAGAGCTCACCTTTGGCTTCAGCAAAGCCTCATCACAGCTGGCCCGGGGTTAGGGAAAACCCTCCAGTTTGTAGGGATTTGGAGACCATCAAGAGCCTTCATCCTGCATGAAAGACACAGTTCCAAGGAGTCAGGTCTTCTCTAATGTATGTGAAGAGCAGTGTGTATGTGTGTGTAAAGCATGAGTGGCTTAGGAAACTTCCTGAACACACACGCCAGCTGGGCATACTTCTGCCTGGGGAGGAAGGATGGGCAAACACAAGGGCACCAGGTGTTGGCCAAGCTGCTGACCAGGGGATTGGCAGTGCTTGGGACTGCCAGGATGACTCGGTGACAGGACAAGTATGGGACAGAAGTGGATCAGGCAACCGAGGCTTCTTCCCTCTCATTGTTCAGTAATTTTTAAAACTAGACTTTTCAGTAACTGAACTTGCAAAACCTTCAAAAGCCAAAGAAAACTTACAGTTTAAAATTTTGCCATAAGAGGGCAGTCTGAGATAACCACATAAGGAAGTTAACTTGCAAGTCCCTGAGCTTTTCTTAAAAAAAAAAAAAAAAAAAAAAAAAAACGGATAGGAAAACTTGTCTTGAGCTAAAATCTCAAAAAAAAAAAAGGAAAACTTGTCTCAGGCTGAAGTCTTATATTAAACTTTAGAAGGGATTTTTGATTTTTGCAACTGGTGACATAGAATGAGTGTAAAAGGAAGCATTTGCAGTGAACACAAATTTCTGGTTTCCTGGAAGAGACACAAACTATTGTCTGAGTCCTGAACTCAGGAGTCAGAGGGATGAGATTTCCTCTTTGCACAGCTGTATTCTCCTTCTAGGAATGCAGGTTTTGAATTTTCCTTTCAGTGGAAGAAGTGTGCGGTCTGATGTGGGAAGTAAACCATGGCAGCACATGCTCATGGGCGAAAGAGCAGAGTAAGAGCAAGGCAGGGATGGGGCACCGTGGCATCTTTAGAGAAGTGTTTATAAGGGCCTCTGAGGTCTTGCTGTGGAGAAGGCCAGGTCCTGCCAAGAGGGGACTGGCAGCCACGACCCTCCTAGTTCCTGCTGAGTTTCTCCCAGTGCACATAATCTCTAATGTTGAAAATGCCAGCATGGTACAGGACTTTGAAAGGTTGCCTGCTGCTAGTCTGATTGCTGGGGTCTGGAAGACAAAATCTCATCCTCTTTAAGCCCCAATTTATCTTTCTGTGGTTCTGGGCAAGGCACTTGTGTCCCCTAAGCATAAGCCACTGATGAATGGATGCAGGATGCTTCCCACAGTGTCATTCAATGGCTGCCTCTTGCAGAGTGCCTTAAAATGCTGCCAGCACTGCTCTTCCATGTCAGATATATAAAGCACTGGCATTCCAGCTCTTGGCTGCTGTTGTTGGCCACCCCCTGGCACAAAAAGTAGAGGAAAAGGGGATTAGAACTGCAGTGGCTGCTGCCCCTTAAGGTACTGCTGAGGGACCGGTGGGGCAGTGGCAGAGAGGACAACCCCGAAACTGGCTGCAAGCACTTCAGGTCCGGAGCTGGGAGAGCTGGTAGGATGCCACCTCTTCTTCCTTCCTCTGCCTGGGCATCGTGGTGGCTCAAAGCAAGTGCAAAACATCTTTTGTTAAAACATCTTTTTGCTGTGCTCTTTGTCTGATACATTTTACACTTTATTAGCTCAGACAAATTCATTTGTTTCATGGTGCAGCTCAAGTGCAGCTGTTCAGTCAATAAAAAATACTAAAAGAGAGCAAATGTTGTTTATGCCCTAGTATCACCCTGGAAGGCAAAACCAATCAATCTTGGCCCCTCCTGCAAGAAGAACCATGAAGGGAGGCAAACACCAGGGGTGGCTGGTGACAGTGTGACACTGGAGCACAGAAGCAGGCAACAATCAAACCACAGCAGCACTCAAGAGTGAGAGATTGAATCCCTGGCCTCCAGGCATGGTGTGCATTTCACTCCAGAGTCCTTGGCAGAGCCCTGCTGTCCCTCTCCTGAAATGATGAGGTGATATAACTTATCTTCTGGTAATACATATACCCTTAGCTTCTTGTCTTGAGCTCTATCTCTCTGCAATAGATCAACCTAGAACTAATTTTGTCTGAAATGAAGTCCTGGTTTGTATGGGAATGGACAGGGTTATAGCAATCTACAGTTGGACTTGGCCATAGCTTTCAGATGCAAAATTAACTCTGATTTGATTTCAGTAGTTCCAGTTAAAGGTTGTTTGCTGTGCATTTTTCAATGCACAGCATTGAAAATCAAAAATGTATAAAATATTTGCTAGTCTATCCTCAGATGTGCTTTTACTATCACTTGTAATGCAATGGCATAAATCGGTAAAAGTAAAACACCAGATACTCACAAATAACAGCCTGTGGGAGGAAGGAATTGGAAATTCTCCAAAATGTTCCAATTCCAGTAACCTGGGAAAAACCCTGCATGGATGTCATGGATGTGCTATCAGCATGGGTTTTTTGTCTGTCATGGCAGGAAGACAGAAAGGCAGAAAGAAAGGAAAAGGAAGGAAGGAAGGAAGGAAGGAAGGAAGGAAGGAAGGAAGGAAGGAAGGAAGGAAGGAAAGAAGAAAAAAAAAGAATAAAAGAAAGAATAAAAGAAAGAACAAGCCTTTTTTTTCTTTTAACTCAAGTTCACAACATGTAATACTTAATAAAACTGCTCCTGGGAAAATTTAGGTAAATCAATACACACCCCATCTCACTGTAATTGCTATATTCAATGCAATTAAGTTTTTAACTAGTAGTTAGAAATAGAGATGATCTTGCTTTTTATGAGTGGGACACAGATCTTTAATGAAAGTGATCCTTTGCCATTTCTGTCTACATTTAACCTTTGAAACTGAGGGAGCAGGCAAAAAGCTTCACAGTCCAAAGAGAGTTTACAGTTTGCTGTAAATGCACACATAGGCTTCATAGGAGCAAAGTGAACTCCTCAGCTGTATATGGGCAGATTCCTTAAATCAGTGCAGTCATGCTCACAGAAGTAAAAAATGGACCTGTCATCTCTGAGAAGCAGTTAGTCCACTGCTGTGCTCCCATGGGAAAGGGAAAGGCAATTTTCCCAACAGAAGGAATTGCTCCGTAATGTGAGAGGTCATTGAAATGCAAGTAACAAACCAAAACAGATGAAATATGTGCAAAGTAAATAGATCAAAGACATTGAGATAATTAATTACCGGCGGTCTAGTTCTCAGAGAAAGACCATTCATTCACAAAGAAGCCACTGTACCCGACACTTCCCAATATTGGTGTCTACAGCACGCATTTACTGATGTTTGTTAATGAGTAAAGACAGAATTATTATGCCAGATAACTGTCTGCCCTAAAAGTTTATGTTCTGTTACCATAATGCCTTGGCCTACAAATAAACTCCACTACATTCATAACATTTTAGTTTAAGAAAAAGTTCCAAGCCCATTGTTGTGCTTACTACTGTGGAAGTTTTGATTTCTATATGCTGGTGATTTGTGAGTTTATACAGCCATTCTAAAAGAAAACTCAACAGTGTTTTAACTCAAACTCTCTTAATTCTTAGTGCCTGGGTACCCATCTTTTTAATCCCATTAGCACAGCAGGAATATTTCTGCTGCAAGGCCAGCAAGTGTGGAAAGGATGTAGTCCTTTCAGCCAGTCCTAATGCTGGCTCTTTGGCTGCCCACACACTGAGAGGGCTCTCTTTCCCTGAGGAATTACTGGAATGATAAGAAATGGATGGAATTTTCCTTTGTGCTGCACAGGCCAGGTGACTCCACCAGCTGTGGCAGGAACAGTTTAGGGGACAACAAGAGGGTGAGGGGACAATAGCCATGTTCCCCAAACACTTGGGGAGCAGGACTGGGAGAGAGGGGGGAAGACTAAAGGGGCTTGGAGGAGAAGGGAGAGTGATGGCCAGGACCTGAGGGAGGAGAAGTGGGAACATCTGGAGAGGAGGAATGTTCCAACGTGGCTGTAGGAGCTGGGAGGGCTCTGGGAACAGCGGGGGTGCCAAATACAGTGCCCCAGTTGCTTGGACAAGATTGGGATGATACATTGAGGGGGATGGAGATACATATGAGGGGCAAAATTGTCCTTCACAGCATGTGGGATGGCGTGTTGGGGTGGAGTAGTCTTTCCTCACCCTCTCCTTTCATTTTTTTTGTTTCCAAAAGACACGTCAGCCATCACCTGGATGGATGCATGCGTGTATAAATGGATGGATACATAACTGGTTCATCCTCTTCCAGATTATCCCCCAGACAATTATATCCCAACTGATCGTGTTCAAACCAGATGGGTTTTCAAGTCTGAAAATTTGTCACAGATTCTCTCTCCCTTTTAACGTCATCTCAGTGCCTACATAAAGAATGTGGATAAAGCACTCCCTGTTTATATGAGCATGGGGGATGCAGCACCTCAGCTGTGTGCCTCTGGGCTTTGTATCTGGCAAAGCCCCCCCCATTGTCAGCACACAACCACATCTCCAGCTTTAACACTCTCCCAGAACTGTTCTCCCACCAAGTTAATAGAACCTCAGCAAAGGGATTTAAGGGGCAGCAAGTGATAGGGGACAAGTGTGAAGGCTTAGTTTACTTTGTTTAGCATAGATATTTAATTTTAGCCACCACAAATATAATAAGGCCTTTTCTTTATTTATCTATGCAGGAGTGGGGCAGAAAGGGCAGAGAAGCTTAAAAGACTTATTCATGCAAGCAGTGCTGCTGTGCTAAGTCCGCTATTTACACACTGCGAATGTGTTTCATTCACATTAATGCGATGTGAAGGAAAATGGATGCAAATTCTGTGTCTCGATCTCCATGGAAGTGCAGAGACTGACAGTGCAACCAGAGGCCAGTAATATTGGTATTTCCCCTTCCACTAAATGGAAAACTCACCTACACACAAGGGCTGAAAGTGTTTTCTAAGCCATCCCAAAAATAACCAAATTTGCTCGTGTTCTGTGGCTCAGGGACTGCTATAAAAATTCTCTGTCATCTTCCTGTCTGTTCTATTTCAAGCAGAATGATTTCCCAGCTAAGGGGAAAATAGTTTGAGACATTATTAGCATTTTTTCAAGAATTCCTCCTCCCAGTCTCTTGCTTGTGCCAGGCAAATTGGTTTTGCTGAACTTCGGCACGGTTTATGCAGAATATTTCCAGGTGTTACAGGCGGACCTTTGGGCTGTAGGTTGGTGAAATCTTGGGACAAGCACTGAAAAAAGGCAAAACCACAACTCATCTTTGCAAGGTGCATCCCTGAAGTTGTTTTGCTGTATCCGTGCACCTTTCTCCTATTGATACCTGGGGTTTTAAAATAAGAAGAATTGAAAAATCATGGCCAAAATAGCTGCTTTGCCTCCAGAAGCCTGTGGCAGAGCTGGAGGAGGAGTGCTGCAGGTCAGGTGCCACCTATTCTTAGGGCCACTCCAGCAGCTGGAAGTGCTGTGGAAAGCCTGCCCCAGGGTCATGGCCAGCTCTCACCAGCCCCTCCCAGCACCTGGGGACATTCAGCAACGGCTGATGGAGCTGTGACAACCTCTCAGCTGCCCTTGCAGGTGCATTTGGTGCCATGCAGAAGCCCAGAGCAACGTGCTCCAGTCATGCTTGGCCACTGTGGTTATGGATTCTTGAGCCAGGGCTCTGTGCAGCACCTCAGATGCCATCGTGGGAGGATGAAGCAGTAAAGCCTTTCCTGCTTCTGCATCGTGTCCCACACCAGCACCCCTTTCTCTCTGGCTCCATCACAGACAAAAATACACTATGAGCAGCCTGTCAGTTCTACTGGGTGATGATGCCTGAAACAACACCTTTTCCCCTCCCTCCCTGCCTGAAGCAGGGTTATTTACCAGCTCTACTCAACATAAGGGCTAACCTGCACCATGGGAACACCTATTTAAAGACTTACTTTTTAGCAGCTTCTTTTTGTAGCTGAAGTGTCTGGAGAGAGGCAAGGAGTGATTATCAGGCATCTCTGAGCTGCTGGGCAATTCAGCTGTAGGAGAAGCACAGGTAGGGGAGTCAGGGTGGCAGAGGATCAGTTTTGTCTGGCTCACAGATTTACAGTCACTCTTTCCAGGAACACATTCTTAACTACTCGGGTTCAAAAAGTGCATTTCTTTGCTCAGCCATCATTGCTTTTCAGCTCATTTCCTGATCTCTGTCCTGGCTTGAATATTTGAAAAAAAGTTGCGTGCCAGGACGTCACTGCTGGAAAGCTGCAGCCTTCCTTCTTGTCTCTCAGGGACTACCAAGGCTCCAGAGACCAGAACACATGCTTTTCCTACTGCACTAAACATTCTGAATGTATGCTAAAAATGTTAATACATTATTGAAGGGCCTGGAATTTTTCCTTCAGGTGTGATGCCTTTAGGCCATTTGTGCTTCACACACGATTGCAGGTAAGGGCTTGTTACGCTGGCAGAAACATGCACTTAATGAAAAGTTATTCACTGCTCTATTATAGTCAATAGGCGAGCTCAGCAGTCACTCAGCTTTAACATACATGACTTTTTCCTCAAAAGCTTTGCTCTGGAATCAGAGCTGCCATGAGGCTGAGGCAAGAGGTTCATCTTTCCTCTGAGGAAGGCCCTTAATGGGTGCAAACACTCCAGGACCAGCCTGACTGCTGTGTGTGCCCAGTAAAGGAGCCAGGAGATGTGCAGTGAGCAGGAGGTGATGGCGGCAGCAGGAAAGAGCCCAAGGAGGAGGGGGAGAGAGCACCAGGAATAAAATCCTGGAAATAATAAGGGCTGGTAGGGGCAAACCAGATTTAGCCCTCTCTCCAACAGTGTACCAACACCATCTCGCGGTTAGCCTGGTCCTGTTAGAGCTGCGCAGTCACAGTGGCGCAGTTCACAGCAGCAAGGAGGCTCTCCAGGAGGATGTTCCTGGGCAAAGGAAGGGCAGGTGTCCTGTGGGTGCCAAGTGTGGCACTTCCCACCCAGGGGTCTGGCAGGGAGCCATGCATCCCAGACACAGCCTGTGGGGATCCAGTCAGCCCCTGTGGCTCAGGGGGACTGTGGGCTGCGTCCCACCAGGAAAGGTGAGTGGCACAAGTAATGCCCCAGGGGAGTGTCCATTTCAGGGTTCCCTGGATAACTTTGGGTTTCCTTTCTAGCTAGTTTTGTCATCAGTTGTGCTGTGGCTATTTCATTGTGATTGCATGTTATTGGTTAAAGTAGTCCCATATTGGCTCTCCTTTATCCTGAAGCCTCAAAGAGCCAGCAGGCTCTGTTCTGAGGAAGGTGCTGATCAATACCTATGGATAAGGGCTGGAATTCTGCTGTATACTTGAATCAACAGCAGGTTTCATTTGGGCTTCTCAATGTAGATTTAACTTCAGGCAATTAGAATATGTTAAGGTAACAAAGGGCACATTCCCAGGTAGCTGCACACAACATGTAGGCACAAGCTTTCTTGTTGGATGTTGGCAGGGTCTTATTGTGTATCCATAGGCAGTGTCTTGAGGGACAATGCACAATCGGGGCCTCAGAGCTCATGAAAAATGTTCTGCTTGCAAGGAAATGGATCCATGTGGCTTTTCAGGAGGGAAGGATTTTGGTGAGGGGACCACTGGGCTGAGCTGATCATCCCTGAGCCATGCTCTGTGCTTCAGACCTCACTGAGTTGGCTGGGATGTGTGTTTTCATCTCCCACCGCTGTCCTCACCACCTTGCAGGACCGTGCCCGTATTTTGACTCCTGAACGCGTGGCCTCGGCGTGGCCAGGCGCTGATCCCAGCCTCTCCAGCAAGCAGAGCGTGTTGTTCCGCCTGTCTGCTCGCAGCTTTCTCCTTTCTTCTGTCCTCCTGCTATTCTATGGCTACCATAAAATGCAGTTCTGACCTTTTTGTCCTCAGCAAGCTATTCATTTAAAATACAAATGCTGTCCTCAAACAGCAGTCATTAATATGAGGCAGCAAATTCTTTTCTTTGTTCTTTATTGTTGATTTCACCCCATTGGAAAACTGGGTGGCAGGGAACTGCATAGCTGCAGGAGCAGCTTGCTAATTGCATACTTTCAAATACTAATTTGTATGGGTTCGTTTGGTTAAAAAGGGAAAAAGAAACGAGCCAGGGGGTGATAAAAAAATGTCAAGGTTATAAACCCCACAGAAGCTCTCTGGCCTGGAATTTTTATTAATTCTTTACATGTAAATTGCAGGCCCGTGGCTGCACATCCATGCCTCCCGCGGAGTGCCAGGTAGCGCGGTGCAATTTGCCCTGCAGACCTTCGGTGCAGCGATCAACCTGCGGGACTGAGCTCTGCCCTCGGCTGCCCGGAGCGGGGCCGGCCAGGTGCCAGCCAGGAGCCGTTCCCAAGGCAGACATTGCTCCCAGCTGGTGCCTGGCTGGCTGTGGGCAGGAGCCAGCCCCTGGCCCGAGTGGGGTCAGGCTTTGGTGGGGGCAAAAGCCTTTAGGGAGCTGAGGTTTGGAGTGCTATCAAGGCAGCCTTGTGTCGGTGATGGTCTAAGGGAAGAGGTGAAAGAAGGTACTCATCAAGGAGTGACGCTTTTTACTAAAATAAGAGGTATAGCTGAAAAAAAGGCAAGTCTTTGAGCACCTGTGCTAAGAGCGCTGCTCAGATATTCCCCTACATTCATCCCCACACCTGCCAATGAAAGTGCTTACTCAACATGGACTGCAAGCTTTCCATGTTTTGTAATGTGACTGGATGATTCGTATTGGAAAAGAAAACAAGACTTAGAGATATTCAGCTCTTTCAAGCCCTTGAGCACCAGCTCTTGCTATATTATTGGAGGTAGCTATTATTATTATTTTGAGTGGCTGTCTTTTTTGCCCACTTCCAGTTTTTATGCCATACTTGATGTCTTCTTATAGATTCTTCCTCGCCACCAACTAATGTTTGCCATTTCTCTTTTTAAAAGGATACTTTTAGATGCTCTCTTCTGAGAAGCTCACAATGCCCACGCATGGTACTCATGCATAGTGGGGACATTGCTGCCTGCAGCAACCAGCTCTGTCCATTTGGACATTATTGTCTCTTCGTCTCTTTTCCTGTCTCTGTTTCATGCTGTCACTTGTTTGGAGAAGCTCCCTGTGCTCACCCTCAGCACCAGCACTGCCTTTGCACCCGAGAACCATGGCAGGCAGCTGCCCCTGCTGCCTGTGGGGATGTTCCCCCAGCACAGCTGCTGCCCATGCAAGGATTCCCTGAAATGTGCGCTGAACCGCTGTGAACGTGGGAGAAAACCAGCACTAAGGATCCCCTGTGCTGCTCCTGTGTGAAGGATGTGACAGAAGCCAGTGCCAGGAAAGACCTTCCCAGGGCAGTGAGGGCTGGAGGGACAGGCACAGCCCAGGGATCCGCAATTCAGTGTCACACCGAGCACAGCAGTCAGTGTATCAGCAGCTAAAGATACTGGAGGGCTCCAAGGCTGTGAATGTGAGGGAGGCAAAGTCAAGGAAAGTTATTGTTAACTGTGTTATTTTGTGTCTGTTTGCTCAGAACAGTAACTATCTCGGTTTGTTCACTCTCTTGTCACATAATGTGATACGGAACCAAAATGGATTTTATTGTTTACCACTTACATTAAAAAAAAAATCCTTCCCAGTATGTAGCACATTAGATCACTGTTATTATTTCCCTCTCTGCTTAATAAAGTTATCATGGATGCATGGCAGCATCAAGGGAAAAAAGCATGTGGAGGCACCAGCCCTCACAAAAATAACTTATCTTGTATTTTTTTGGTGACAAAAGGTCAGAATCATTGGCAAAGTCCCATACTCAGGTGGGTTTGCAGTGGAAAGCATCGTAGCTGCAGGCTTGAGCAGTAACAAAACCGATATCTAATTATAACACATGCAAATGTTGTGTTGGCTGGGAACTGATACCTGAAGGTTGTTTCTCAGTTTATAAAGGGCAAAACAGTGGATGCCTTAACAGGAATCTCTTTTTTTTTTTTTTTTTTTCCAGTAACCTTTATGGCTTATTATTATTATTATTATTATTATTATAGTGTTTAATCAGTGAGTGGTAGGGAGAGAATTGCAGTGGAAGTCAGTGCTTAGCAGCTGGTGAGTCATTAGGATAAACCCACTTGGTTGCAGTGAGTGAGATCTGTGGCACCTCTGGTTTGCAACAGGCGACCCTTGCTGGCTCTCAGACCTCTGCACGCTCACTGAGGAGAAGATGTGTATCTCCATGGACCACAGACAATTAAAATTAAAATGTTTCTTTGGTTGAATGAAGAAACACTTGTAACATTACAGAAATTATACTAAAATGATGATAACACTCATATTCCTTTGCCAGCAAAGCAATAAGCTTTCTTTACTACAATTCACTCAGAAAAAACCTTCCTTAACATAACATGAAAGCAAAATCCTTGCTTCCTTAGGTGAGAGAAACTTGGAGATTACCCATGTAGGTTTATTTTTCAGGATGCCTTCAGATAAGCTGTTCCTCAGAATAAGCCGTGCTGCCAACTCGCACTGCAGGAAAAATAACAGTGCAGGAATTGTAACATGAAGCAAGAAGTTATCGCAGTTGTGGATTTGAGTTTGAAGCTGGCATCCAGCTGGCAGAGACTGGATGACTATTAAATATGTCAACAGCCCCAGATGAATGCCAGGATAGCCTTGTGAGCAGGAACTTCTGATGGTGTTTTTTCTTGTACTGTTGCTATTTTAGTTCTTTTTGATTTCCCTTCATTTTGGATGTTACAAAGAGGATAAAAAAAGACTCTGCTAGAGAAATTAGACTCTTGGAAGGAAAAGAAAAAATATGCCAGCTGGTCACCCCTCCTTTGCCCCTGGCTAGCATAACTGCAGTGTATTAGATTTTTTTCAAGTCACAGAGGGTTTAAATGACAGGTATGGTACAGCCTCAGTGTATGTCATCATCTACTGGGTATTCAAGGATTTCTAAAGATTTAAGCTTGCCTGTTGTTTGAATACAGGATGAGCAGTGATTTCTGTTCTCTGGCATGTGTTATGTTCCCCTGAGGGTGGAAAGGGAGACTGGAATTTAAAGTGAATCTCATTTATTTCGTATTTCCCTGTACAAAAGCAGGGAGTTTTCCAAAGATGACTGGAGTTCAGTCATTTGTGGAGAACAACCCGTGGCTTCTACCTGGGTTATGTCGGCATGTAACAATACCCGTCTGCCCCATGAATGTCAGACAAAGCTGTCATAAATCTTGAAGGTCGGCAGTAAAATTAATGGGAATCGCAGAGAGCAGGACCTTGTCAGCTTCGTAACAGTGCTGTGGGTGGAAAAAAAATTCTCATGGTTTCCTTCAGGCTTTAGGCAACCCACCTACCGATGCTCAGTGGCCATTATCCAATTATAAGTGCTTTTTGCTCAGAAGAATTCAGTCGTTATTGCTTTTTATGTGCTAAATAGTCACCACCGTGGAGCACGGGCAAGGGACGAGACCCCACTGCAGTCTGGGGCAGAAATTCCACGGATCATCTCCTCCTCTTGCCCGCCGGTGTCAAAGCTCTTTGCAATATTGGTTGTATTTTGCCATTTGCAATAATGCTTTGTCATTTCAGAGGTGACCGGGGCTCAGCGGGGGCCCGGCCTTTCCCTCTCCTGCCTTGTCCGGCTGATCGGTATCAGCCAGAGGTGGGGCGTCCTGTTTATGTCCCCGAGCAGGACCGGCAGTGCTGGCCCGTCCCACCGGCCCCGCCGCTGTCCCTGGTCCCCGGAGCGCTGCCGCCGGGGCCGCTCCTCGGAGCGCCGTCGTGTTTGGGCGAGCCGCGGTACATTGTATTTACAGTGCCTTTCGGGGTTTCTGCCGGTCACCCGCCGCCACCAGGGAAATATTTTTATTCCCCCTCTGCTGCATAACTTGGCTCCTGTTTTCTTGTTGTTGTTTTTTTCCTCCTGCCTTTGTAGATGTTGGCTGCGGCCGGGGCCAAGTCACGGGGCAGGATGTGCCGCTTCTGCGGAGGTACAGACATGCGAATAAATGACATGGTTTTCAGGAACTTCTCCGGGCACTGGAAGGTGATAATCTGTACCGCAGGGCTGCCAGCTTGGCTCGTGGCACAGCCCTGCGCCACTTCATCGTCTCCTGACCCCCTGGCTGCCCAGGGGCAGTGTCCCTCCCAAAACGTCTGTGTCAGAGGTGTTTGATGGCACGGACAGGGGTTGCTCGCACTGCACTGTGGCTCTGGGCACATTGATTTTGCACACACAGCTCCACGTGAGCATTTTCAACTCCCTTAGGCAACCTCAGGCCGCATGTGTTGCTGTGATGAGGTTGAGGCTTCCTTCAATCAGCCTCCCTGTTCTGGTCACACCAGCAGCTCTGGAGGCCTTTTCGAGGACCTGCTTTGCACGTCAAGAGATGGCCTCTTGTTGTAGCCCTCTAGGGAAAGGACCTCTGATGAGGTCCAGGCAGCCATGCCCAGCAAGGGGTGAATGCTGGGGCTTCCTTGTCTCCTGTGACTTCCTTGTCCCCTGTATGTGCCCACAGCTGCAGCAGTGGCAGTGTCCCTGCTTGCAGCTCTGTTCTGTTTAATCCCCTGCTCCTATGCCAAGAGCATCTTGGTGATGCTCCTCAAGCTACAGAAGTACCTGTTCATCTTCCTGCCCCCTCAGCCTCCCCTGTGGGGCAGTTGGGCAGCTGTAATGACCCCTCAGGGTGCTCCTGGGTCTCTTCTGCAGCCCAGGGGGGATCCTGTCCCAGCTGCCATCTGCCACCAGCACCTCACGTTAGGTGAGTTGAACCTCCAGTTCTTTTTGTATACCTGAAATAATGTTTTCTGATCTCCTACAGGTGCTACTCAGATAAAGCCCAAGCAGCAGATTTGATCACACGGAGGTTTTGCAAATGCTTGAGGTCCAGATGTGAGTTGCATCTGATGCAAATCAAGGAAAACTTCGATGAAGAGCAGAGACAGAGAGCAAACATATTTTTTACAGGTATACATCTTGAGGTTATAGTGTGAGAAATATCTCCTACTGATCCAGGCAGAGATTGTGTGTGTGAATCTGCCACAGGAAATGCAGTGAGGAAAGCCTTTTCCACCAGGTTAATGCCAGCCTAATGGATGGTTGTTTGGTTTTGATTTTTTCCCCCCTGTTTCTGTACCTCAGCATGTGTCCTGAGCCTGGAGCTGGGCTGCAGTTTGCACCTGCTAGAAGGGGTGCATATCTATGTCCACAGCAAGTCAGTTCAGGGAAATTTCACTAATGTTTGCTTTAGGAAGCAACGTTATTCTTCTCAGCAATTTTCATACAGATCTGAGGGCCTTTTGCCAGCCCTGATTTCCAGAGGGCTTAAAAGCCATGTCCTGTGCTACATAACTGTATTTAATTTCTATGTGTAAGTCTGAGACAAGAGGTCAAAGAAAGAAATGCTGTCAGTACGACCAACCTGCCTAGTCAGGGGGAGCTCAGAGACATGAGCAGAGAAAGCATAATCTGGGAAATGAAGCAGTGAGCATGGGATGCCCATACACACACCTTTGTTCAAGCAACCCAACATTATTTTTGCTCCAAAGGACCCCTAGGAGCGATGGAGACGTGAGGAGATGGGCTAGACACAGAGTCTGGCTCTCCCAATGCCTGCTGCAGCACATTGGCCATGCTAACATTTTCAATATGCCAACAAGTTTCCCATATATAGTGTATTTCCCAGCCTTTGAGCCTTGCCGAGGCATCATTGCCTTCCCTTGAAGCAATAAAAGGCATTCGTGCTGAACTGTGGGAAAAGAGAGGCAAGAAGCTGTGACCTCTGGGTAGGAGCATGCTTTGGAAACACCGTCATCAGAAAATCAACACATCAGCCCAGAAGGCCCACAGACAGTTGATCCCCTCCAGCCTTATCAGAGAGAGAGCTCCTGTGGATGCTGAGGCAGCAGCCACCGGACATTTTTGAGATGTTTATTCTATCCTGTGTTGATATTGAAGTCAATATGATAACTAAAAATAAAGATTAAAAATAAAAATACACTGCAGCTATTTGTTCCTGAGTTGTTATGTTTACCCATACCAGGCCAGCTTTCCATTTAGGCAGGCCTGCAGTCCCAGATGTTCAGTCATTTTCAGCAACATGGTCATATCCCAGAAGATTTAGCCTGCTGGAGCAACTATATTAAACATGCCTGTAATTTTCCACTGTAATGGGAAGATTGCATTCCTCAGGGGCGAGCAATTGCTGACTGGACAGGCCCTGTGCACATGCAGGCAGCACAGCCCTTAGTCCTCTCCAGCCTCTCACCATGGCAGGAGGCCACAGCACTCGGCAGCCCAACAGGGCTTGGTCTGGGATGAGGAGGCTCCCATCAGTAGCACTTCCTAGGAGAGGGGGCCATGCTGCTGGGGGTCCATGGCCAGCTGCTGCTCCAGGGATGGATGTGGCTGGGGCTGCAGGTGGCTTCTCCACTGTCCCTCCTTGCACTCAGAGCCTGTAGGCATGGTTAGAATCTGTTGAGGGGATCCAAAGCGGAAAATGGTCTTTAACAGAATAAAAGCAGATGTTTCACCTAAACACCCCTTGCTTCCTGATGAATAGGCTGGGCAGAGGTGCCCATCACAAAGGCCCTGCACAGCTGAGGAGACTCTCCCTGCTTGCAGGTACTGGTGAGCAGGGTGTGTAAGGCCACCTGTCTGAGGGAGGATGTGGGATGCTTCTGAGTACAGCCTCCTCCGAGAGAACCCGGCTTCAGGTCAGTGAAAACGAAGGGACGGAGCTGTGTGGCTTATTCTGCTTTCTTGCACAGGTAGCAGTGGTGGCAGAGGACAGTGGACAAAGCTTTGCTCACACAGCGGTGTGTGTTTGGCTTAGTGCCTGGTCCTGACAATACTTATGGCACAGGATTTGCCTTGGAGAGTGCAAGGAGGCATTGAAAACTAGTTGGAGCCAGGTGTTCCCTTCTCTGTGCCAAAGCATTTGGTGAGAGCTCATGTGCCAGAGAGTGGAATGCTCATGTCCACCAGAAAGAGTGGAAGAGGTGTCCTGTGAGTGCCTTGGAGGAATACAGGTTTGGATCATATGTTGCTGTGCTGGAGGGGCTGTATGGAGGGGACTAAACAGATAAATCAGGCAGGCTGCTGCCATTAACTCATTGAGTCGCAAAGACTTCCTGCCCAAAGATGTTTTCTTGCTAAGGAGGGCTTGACTGGTCATCTTGTGATCTCGTATGAATAGAGGGATATAAAAGGTCTAGAGGGTAAATCCTATGGTGAGCAGCTGAGGGGGCTGGAATTGTTCAGCCTGGAGAAAAGGAGGCTCAGGGGAGACCTTCTCTCTCTCTCCAACCACCTGAAAGGAGACAAGACAAGACAAGAAGATAGAGTCTCAGCTGTACCAGGGGAGGTTCAGGTTGGACATAAGGAAGAATTCCTTCACAGGAAGGATGTTAAACACTGTAATGGTCTGCCCAG
The DNA here is from genome assembly GCA_013400915.1 of Pardalotus punctatus. Taxonomy (NCBI): domain Eukaryota; kingdom Metazoa; phylum Chordata; class Aves; order Passeriformes; family Pardalotidae; genus Pardalotus; species Pardalotus punctatus. Next base: position 503,329 of record VZTX01024738.1, read on the forward strand.
GGAGCTGGTGCAGTCACCATCCCTGGAGGTGTTCAAGAAACAACTGGACATGGCACTTAGTGCCATGGTCTAGCTGATCAGGTGGTGATTGGTCAAAGCTTGGACTTGATACCAGAGGTCTTTTCCAACCCAACTGATTCTTGATTCCTTTGATATCCACCTCACCCACTCTTGGTAATGGGGCACTCCTTTTAGGCAAAATCCCCTCACAGAAATCTCTCAAGGGCAGATTCGCCCCATAGAAGTTAACCCTTTTCCTCCATAAGCCATCAGTGCCCGGCTCCAAGGCTAGAACAGGAGTCAGACAAGTTGCCATAAGCAGCACTGCCAACAAAGCAGCCATCCTGCGTTCCTACAGGGCTCGAGCTGGCCAGAATTGTGGGCTCACACCCTCCAGCTTCCACAAAGTCACTCAATCAGCTAGCCATTGCAAATGTATTTTTAGTGGGATTAAAATAAAATCAAGCCAAAAATGCTTCAAGCAGGTAAACCCAGAGTTTTAAATGAAAACAGAGCTATTAGAGGCTCTCAGTCTCCGAGTGGCTCCAGCAGAGGCTGTCCCTGTGCCCTCCTCAGCAGGGAGATGGGTGCTGCCGCAGCGGGGTGCCGGCAGTCACTGATTAACTGCCCACCCGCCGAGCTGCTGCCCACACTGCCCATTATGGCTTGACCCCCTGGCCACTAATTTCTGATGCTTGACTTCACTCTGCAGTGTTTTTATAGACCTTTTGCCACAGCACTTGTTTCCCACAGCCTTTTCTTTCCCCTTAGCAGTTTCAAATGTAAGGAACAAACCTTATTTCTGCCATCCCCACCTTGCTTCTTATAAGTACCTGCTCTGCAGCTCAGCCTTCAAGCTTGTGTGGAGGCAAGGATCTGGCCAGCTTTGAAAATATACAGGTATAATTCCCCTACTTCTGAGAAGCTTATAAACCTTCCAAAGCAAGAGCTGAAATGGGATTTTTGTGAGCCATCCATGCTACTTTGCTTTTTACCAGCTGCCGAATTTTAACCCCCCAGCTGGAGAGGAAAATATTCCCCCATGGCAGCTTCCCCTTAGCCAACGCAATCTTTGCTGTGCTCTGTGGTGCAGGCATGAAGGCCCTGCTGCCTTTGGCACAAGCAGTAACAGGAGAAAAAGATGTTGAAATCATATTACATTTATTACATACATGAGATACAAAAACAAATTACCAAAATAGTATTTTTTTTTTGTGAGTCCACAGGACCTTGAAAGAAAAATACATATGTAAAGTGGATTGGTAGACTGATGACTTTTCTGATGTTGTATGTCTTCTTTCCCCTCACACTCATGAACAAAATATACTCTATGTAATGTGGTTTAAAGATGCTTTACAGAAAATATATATTTTAGTGCTGAAAACTGCAGTAAACTGTGCTATATTTCATACTGGTGTTAATGAGGAAGTATAATGGCTGTATATATTGCAAACAATAACACAGAAGAAAACAAATAAAATGTTCAGTTTTAAATACTAACATAAAAATAAAATAAACTCCAGGCCCACCATGAATTGCTGGGTTGTGATATGTGAATGCAAGTCCTTTCCGTTCTCTGCATCCACTCCTTTTCCTGCAGTCAGAGTTTTTCTCCTCTGGCAATTGCATTTATATCTCAAAGTCTCTTCTTCTCCTCACTGTTTGTGAAGTCTTGCTGGAGTCCTGCCCACGGGGTCCAAGTGCTGGTCTGAAGCTGGGACTTCAGTGCAAATACTTTATCTTTCAGATTGCATCCTCAGATATTCTGAGCAGCCAGTGCCAGGCTGGCCATTCCCTTTATACTGTTAACACCATCCAACTGCGGGGGGTCTTCAGGAGTGCTTCTGTTTCAGGGAGTTTTTTCACGTGCCACCTTCAAGCTCTTCTTTCCCCAACACAATTAGACTTCCCGCACCGTGAAATGGCAGGTAGTAAAGTGCTTTATACAATGAACTATTTACATTAGGGCTAGGTTCATTTTTTAACACTTCAAGGACAAAAGCTCAGAGACGCTGCACCCTCTGCAGCTGGCTCTCCTCTGCAGCCGTGCAGTGGGGGGAGAGCTGGCCTCTGCCCTGCATCTCACCTGTGCCAAGGCAGAGGGATTCAATTCACTCCAGCAGCTCCGTCCTCAACAGCATCAGCAGAGAATCTAACCTTCAGCAGGGCAAACAGGTTAAAAGCAAGTGGCACCCAGTTCTCTCTGATGGGTGCCATGTCCTAACCTGTCAGGGGGTGTTTCTAACGAGTGGTTGTTGTCACCACGCTGGTGCCAGCACCTATCCACCACTGTGGCCATTGCATTCCCCACAGCATCCTCTGGGAGCCTCTGCAAGTCACTCAGGATCCACGTCAGTGGCGCTGGCAGTGTTTTGCTTCTCAGTGGAAGCTCTTCCAGGGTGGTAATTTAGTCTTGGGTGATCAGTGGCTTCATGGGAGCTGCTCCAACATTGCACTGGAGCAAGACAAGCACCTGCTGCCCTTCCTTTGTTTCCCTCAACATAACGATGAGCAGGGCTCAGGTGAGCCCCTGGCAAGGAAGCTATAAGCAAGTGAAAGAACATTGGCCAGAAAGGGTTAAATCAGACAGCGCCTACAACTCTGAATGCCTCACTATATGTTTTGGCACTATTTTCTTACATTCCAGTTTTCATGCTAGAGGTCTTCTCCCTGTGGAGGCTGCTGCATTTTGTGCATAAAGAAATGCCCTAGGCAGTCACACACCTCTAGTTGCAGTCTTTTTTCAAAATCTCCAAGACCTTTCTTCCAAGAGCCGACTTCCACTGATGGACAAAACTCTTCATGTTGACAATGAGTCTGCCCGTTCGGATGTCCTCGTGTCCTGCCACAAGATACTCCAAACCTGCAAACCAGCAAAGCAGTCAGGGACTGCACAGTACCATGCTTAAGAGGCCTATTGAGCTGCAAAGTCAGCCTGGGTATCTAGTCCCATGTAAAAAAGCACTTACTCAAAGAAATATTTAAACATGTGGACTCTCCTATATATCTATAGCTCTGTCTATACCTATGGAAAAATGACCCCTGTCAGTGAGATGCAGTACACAAAACATGATTTTGTTAGCTTCTAAATATAAATGAAAGCTGAACTCTGGGGTCTGCACTGCAAGTTTTTATACCTCTTTTGGCAACTGCTATTACCTTCATTTGGCAGCCATCTGCCTCACTTCTCCCTGAATAAATCTGGGCCTGGAAATCAGTTCAGCAAATTCCAGGAATGGAACAGTGCAGGATAGTCCAGTGACTGGGGTCTTGCTTGGAGTAGCCAGTGGCCCCTTGGAGCCTTCCTCCCTTCAGACCCCAATGAGAGGCAACACTAGGTGTGCTGGCTCAAGTACCCTAGAAGAGCCTGGAGGAGTGGCAGCCACTGAAAAGAGCTGCTAATTTCTGCCTCTGCCAGATCTTTTAGAGACATGACTGTAGGGTCTGACAAAGCTTCATGTGGCTGTGCAGAAGCAGCCAGAAAGGGCTGGAGTGTGTCTCTGCAGTGCCCTGCTGCAGGGCTTGCCTCAGGCATCCAGGTCTGCGCTTGACTTTCAGGGCACGACTTAAAGAGGGCTTGGAACCAGGTAACAACTGCTAAATAGGGATAGAGCGAAGCCTTTGGCTTGAATTAGCTAAAGAAACACTGCCACAGATCCAAACAGCCTAAATGGGCCACAGATATGCCATAAAGAGAGATAACAAGGAGGATAATCCCTGACAACTCAGCCAGTCACCCCACTCCATCCCGGCTGCAGAGGGGAGTCTGCTTGTGTTGTCTTGGGTTTTCATTTTGCAGTCCACAATAAAGAGGGTGCCTCCAAGTTAAAGGTCAAGCATGCTTTTCATTATTTCAATACCCTTTGCTTTCTGTTTTGTCTGAGTTTTTGGGCACGCACATCCTCTCTTCTGCCAAATAAACACAGGATATGTCTGTGGCAGCATCACCCTTCACAAGACATTAATTTTGGCCAAGTCAATCTTGTTGTTATAAACATCACTTTTCAAGGGTTCCTAAATTCATTTCCCTTGAGAGAGAAAAGTGGTATGCAAACTCAGAGAGCAAGCAAATATTGCCATAGTTGCTGATTGCGTGGGGCTTTCTAGATTGTCAACCTGATGCTACAGAACTGTAAAATTAAAATGAGTCAAATGACTGAGATGCCACAAGCCAGGACTTGAGGCTGTGCATTTTGCCCTGGCAGGCTGCAGTCTGCCTCTCTGTGTCTGTGCTTGGCACATCCATGGAAGGGAAGGGCTCCCTTCCCTCCCTTCCCTCCTTCCTCCCTTCCCTCCCTTCCCCTCCCTAAAGGCTGAGGCCTTTAATCTTTCAGGTCAGTGTCCCCCCAGAAGTAGAATCTGCCTCTCTGAGTGTGTGTAGAGCAGAAGGTGTGCAAAGGTGGTAAAAGCATTCCCCTTGTAGGAACTTAGGCACATTTTTCATATGAAAATAGCCCACAGAGATTTGATAAATGCTTGGAGTTTTCTTGTCAGAGCCTTTAAGAGCCCACCCTCCTTTTGGTATCCCTTTAACTTCTGTAAAACAGAAGAAAAACACATCTGTCTTACTTTTTGTTTATCTTTGATCTCCTCTATGTTTTTGGAGATGTGATTTCCATTACAGCTGTATGTCAGAAAATTGTGTTATGTTAGCTTGACTTTTCATCCAGCTGTTTTTGGTTTATTCACCTGTAGGTCATAAACTCTTACTGTGGCAGAGGGTTAAATCTGCTAATATTGTATTGCAAACCACTCAATGGTGTGTGCATGTGGTAGCTAAAGAAAAAATGAATTAAAAAAAAAATCTGGGATTCTTTTTTCCCTCTTTGACATTATTGAATCTTAAAGATTCACTCGACGGATGTTTTCAAGTTTCGTATTAGCACCAAACTTCACGACTTCTTTTCAATATGAAGGCTGAGACTAATTTATACTCATGGGACCAGCAGCTGCATTTCAAAACAATACCAAGCTTTGCAGCGTAAATCATGAGAGCTGGCAAGGAAGTAACATGGGAGTAACACCTGATGTGTCAGACACCTGGACTGCCACTAAAGAAGTTGCATCTCCACCCTTCTGCTGTCGTCTAAGAGACCTCCATTGATTCTGTGATTAATGCTGTCTTTTCATCTGTTGGGGAAAATCAGTGAAGCTCCTCTGAAGTTAATGGAGTGGCAAAGCTGGGTGTCAGGTGTGGAGCTGCCCTGCAGGCTCACTTTTGGAGAGCTTCCATTGCATTCCTTCAGGTCCTTATTAAGGCAGCCGCATCTGGGCTTTCTTGCTTGTCTTTCCATTCCACATGGAAAAATAAAACAGCTCTATCTATTTGATTATAGATTTATGGTGTTCCAGCAATATCCAAAGTCTTACTGCACTTAAACAGTAGAGCCCTACCTGATGCTGCTGATTCATGTGACCTTTGCACCTGACAAGACTTCCTAGCTACAGCTGTGCTATCACAGCAGCTTGCCTTCAAAACCAGAAAGTCATCCCTGCGGACATGAAGGAAGACTGCAAACACCTCATCAGTGAACAACCCTTCTGCAGGATCCAGCCTCACAGACAGCCCTATCCTCCCAGTTCCTAGTGCTGCACACAAAAGGGAAGTCTCAGCATCTAAGTCAATGCTTTGATTGCCAATTTCCCAGTGGTGTGTACAACTCCTGGAAAGAAACTCCTTTATCTGAATTAGTTGGTAACTGCTCATTTATCTTGGAGTTGTAAAGAAAGGTGTGCCAGCTGGAGCTTAGTTTTGTTCTGTGGAAGAAGCCCCTGAATCTGCATGTCCTTGTCCATACTGGAGACTGCATGCACTGTATAGCCACCACTGGTTATACTCCATTTCAGTGAAAGAAGATGGGGAAAAACTGTGGAGCTCTCCTCTTACTGCATAAGAAGAATTCTTCCAAATCTTGTAGATGTAAACTCATGTTACTTTCAAAGAGAAATCTTCCCTTGAGTTCAGATTAGGACTTCAGTACAGTATCATGACTCCAATTTAAATGTGTTTTTATGGATTCAAATTATCTTTAGCTTTGAAAGATATATCATGCAATTGTGGTGTGATGTGCACCTCCCTCCCTCTGGGAACAGACTGGTAAAACTGAAAGACTGCTACTATGCTACATAAAGAGAATTGTGTGTTTCAAAGTCTATAGGATGAGCCAAGTTTTTCTCCATGACATTCCAATTTGATGGAGATTGCTGTTGGAATCCAAGTGATATAACAGCCAATAATTTTTAATCAGCACTGGGCGGCAATCTCAGCTCATTGGTATGAGGGGATAGTGGGGTGGGAATGAAATCTGTGTATATGTGGTGGGGATGTACTGTTCAGGGAATCAAACGTACCAGGATTGAGGATAGGACAAGTGCAGCCTCTGTTAGTCCAGGATTCAGGGTAGAGTGTCCTCTTGCCCCGGAGGATCTTCAGCTTTGTAGATTTCAAGACTTTCTTGATCTTCACACTGACTTCTGCATGGGAGCCTTTGTCATGAGCTGACAAGATTTTTGTCTTGATCACTGGGAAGACAGGAATTCAAAACCAGGAATATATAAAGTATTTACAATGCTCTCTTTTTCCCCCTGGTCTAATGCAGATGTCTGGGTGAAGCTGTGAGGACAATTGTTTCCTTACAGTGGAGTTAGCCCAGTGCACCTTGCTGGTGAGCCCAGGATCAGTGCAGCTGCTGGGGAGCACACACATCCCCATCCCCATGGGCAGAAACGCTGCCACTTGTTTTGGCCATGGCTCCTGGAACTGCCACGAGGGCAGCAGGAGAGGTACAATGACCTGATTTTCAAAGCTTTTGAGGGTCCCATTTTCCCCCAGAGCTCAGCAAACCCTTGGGGTTCCTTAGCACTTTTGGAAATTAGCTGGATTTAGGGATAGACCTGGAGGCTTTGCTGGCCTCAGCCTGGGCAGCCCAGGCAGCAGGCAGGGGTGTGAGGACCTGCCCTCATCCCACCCTGGTGCCAGTCCTCCTGCTGTGCAGAACTGCCAAATCCAAATTCAGTGGAGGACAGTGAGACATTGGTGGGGACTGGGGCAAATCATGGAGTGTTTTGAGCTCACTCATACCCACAGGCACACTCCCACCACCTGGATTCCACTGCTGAGCCCCTGCGGGGTGGAGGCTCAGGGCTCAGTCCCTCCACCTGACCTATCCTGGTAGGCATCCCCGTAGTGTGGTGCTTTATTCAGCACTCACACCGGGAAGCTCAGGGCAGCCTCTCACAGTGTGGCCTCCTGGAGCTCATGATGAGCCCTGTAATTCTTCCATCTCTCTAGTTTAGCTGACACCTTCACATGTTGAGTGATGAAAGGGCGGGGAAGGCTGAGAGTACTTTAGATAAGATTTATGAACTTGGATATTTTGTGACTTTCTTTTTTTCAATTTCTTATCTTTTGCAAGATTAAACACAGTTACTATCGTGGCTGGGAAGCAAAGCAGAGCAGAATCAAATTTTTTCCTAATATCACTAAGCCAGGGCTACATTTCAACAACTGGCAGCCCCTTGAACTCCCCTTTGTGGGCTGCTCCGCAGCCTGCAGAGGTATGGGTTATCTCTCTGTGCATTTTCAGCTCCCATGTGAGATGAAACAGGTGCAAGAGATTCCTGCAAGAGATTCCTTGTGAAGTAAGGGAGTGCTGCACAGAGAATTCCTTGCCCTGCTACAGTATGAAGGAGGCAATTCACTGGCACATGCCAGGGAGGCCTTGGGAAACAAAGTGCCTCTTCTTATTCTTTTAAATCCAAGAGACCCATGGACAATATACATCACCCCATTGCAACAGCTGAACTTTGTTGACAGGGGGAGGTTCCCAGTAGCTGCTGGAATTGTTTTATCCATGGAGTGGTGACCACAGTCCCTCCTTACATTTGCTATCATTCTGATACAGTGATTTCTAGACTGTGATTGGGGCATCTCATCTACAGACAGCGTTTCAGTGACCCGTTTTTGGTAACAGGGCTTTATGTCTGTCTCGGACCTACACAACCTCCCAGGGACACTTCTAGCTCTTGTCCTTCCATGATTTTTGTACAAGGGTGTTTTGATAGCAAGACTGGTGAGTAACAGAACAAGATGCTTCACCCACCCCGATTTGGAGCCATGGTACCTATACATTTTGATTGAAGATCTGCCTTTAGACTAAGCATCCCACAAGTTTGCCAGGATGGAGCAGGGCACACACAGCACCTCTCATGCTTTATATACACTTTTGCACTGCCTTGCAGCACGTCCCTTTACAGCCCCCTCACCCACAACTCACCATAGGTGTACTTCATCCCACAGAAGACCTTGGGATTCCCTAAAACTTGCTCTTTACATTCGCATTTACCTGGGGAAAAAGAAGGAAGCAAATGGCTGCAGATTGTGCTTAAAAGACAGGAGCGTTTGCAGGCAGAGCCCAGGAACTGCCAGAGGTTTTTCAAGTGGTCCACAAGCCTCATGCAAAAAAAGAAATTTGCAACTACTTTCATATTGAGAGTGAATACAGAATCTTAGTCCAAGGGCAATTACTCCTTGTTTACAATTACAAGAGAAGGAAAACAAAGGCCTTATTATTTTGCCTTGGGATGTAAATAACATGCGTATCTTTCCCTGTGGTATTTTCCACACCGTAATGTACCAGACAAAATTTTAAAAGGAAATGTTGCAGAGGTTAAGGCAGATTAATGACTTCCGTGATCTTAGAACAAAGAATAACATGATATACTTATTTACGTTTAAAATGAAGTCGCCTAGACAAATGATGGAGCTTTCCCCTCAATTAACTCAATTATTGTATCTTCGAGATGTTATCAAGCCGCTCTCTGAAAATGGAGGAAATGACGCTTGCCTGCTTGCATGCAAAGCTGCAAGGGAGGACAGCTTGATGCTGCACCATGGGCCAGCCTGCCTTGCACCAACTTCACAGAGCACACACCTCCCCCAGGCTGGGAACACAGGAGGGAAATAACTTCCCCAGATGAAGCAGAAATGCTAGACCATCCCAAATCACATCATAAACTGCAGCTGAGGCCAAAATTGTTGTGGGTATTGGGGAAATAAATTCTGAGTTAGAAATCCCCTAACAACCTGCCAGAGAAGTGGCAAACCCCACCCTTTAAAAGAAGTTGCTGGTTTGTTGGGTTTCAGGGAATATAAGCATACCTTTAAAACATGTTGGTCAAGTAAAACATGAGGGTATTCAGCCTTGAAATTCAGAGATGGGACTGCAAATTCTTGCCTTACAACAGCTAAATGCTGGGTGCAGGCATTCAGCATGGAACATCTGCCTAATGGGTTTGCACATCCTCGCATTGCTGAGATGAGCCACAAGGCTCCTCTGGCTCTTGGAGGGGAAGGAGGTGGTCACAAAGACATTCCTCCACACGTTAGTGGGGGAATGTCCATTCTCCCCTGCAGCTGCAAAGGTGCTAACTACAAGCCAGTGCAGCAGACTAGATCTGTACTGGCTGCTGGTGGGAGGGATTGGGCAGGTGAAACACATGCAAAACTGCAGTCCTACCGGAGTGCCGGAGTGCTGAGAAGCCCTGCTCATCCTCCCAGCCCCAGGTGGGCTCACTCTCGTTGAGCACTGCCTGGAAAGGAGGTGCTTCATTGTGCCAGGTCACGTCTGAGCTGTTGAGGGGAAAGGGAGATGGTCAACCTTCTTCCTACGGGAGCCAGCAGAAACCAGGGCCACTACTAACCCATCTTCCAGGCACAGCATGACTGCATGTCTTGGTGATGGTAAATGCAAGTAGCAGTTTTGGAAGGTGAACAGGTTGAGTGCTGTCAGAGAAGATCATGAATCCATTTTGGGTTTAAAATATGTTATAGGGATTTCTATACTGTAAATATCTTCAGTCTGGTAAAAAAAGCAACATGTCAGATTTGGAAAGTGGGCTATTATTAAAATGTGCTTTCTTCTAAAAGTCAGAGCTTGACTCCAAGCCCAACACAGTCAACATAAGCTGAGCTACAACCGCAATATTAAGCCTTTGGTCTCCTCTCACTCAGAGGTCCCTGAGGCCCCCTTTTTGCTTGTGGAAACAACTGTGAAGGTTATGGAGACCACCCAATACATTAACACCAGTACTGAGAGCAAAAAGTCCACCATCACTGGTGCCCTGCCACGGCATGCCAGGTACCCAGGGGAAACACAGCCTCAGCTCCCACTCTATCCCCATTTCTTCGCCATACCAAACCCCAAGCGTTTTACATAAGGGATACTTTTCAGCCTACTTGCCATGTGCAAATAGTGCCTTCCCTGGAGCAGAGATCACAGAGGTACAGGGAGGCTGGGAGGGGGTGGCCAAGACCCCCCTACTCACCTGCTGCTGTGGCAGTCGCCGGTGTGGGGGTCACAGCTGCGGGCGCAGTCGCAGGGGCGGCAGCCGTAGGCACCGAAGCCCCAGTAGCCGGGCAGGCAGCGGTCACAGCGGGGCCCTGCCACGCCGGGCTTGCAGGGGCAGTCGCCGGTGCTGGGGTCACAGAAGGTGCGGGGGCCCAGGGGGAGCACGGCCGATCCCACGGGGTGGCAGGAGCAAGCTGCAGGGGAGGGACACCGTGAGGGACACAGCATCTGCGAGAGCACAAGCTGTGCAGCACAAAGGAGCAGGAGATGCCTGGGACACCACCTCCCTGCCTAGGGACACCTCTGGGGTTTCTGGGCTTTTGTTTCCCTCACCCATATAAATCTGAGCAGAGTCTCCCCTTGGAATCTGTATAATTTTAACTTTTGTGAGCTATTTTAATTAGTCAACCTACCCTGGTGTCGTGTTATGCTTTGCCAAACAGGCCTTTATTACTTTCCTTGCAGCATCTGGACTCTAATCCGGCCAAGTACCCAGGGATGTGCCTGCCTCACTGTGATGTTTAAGCAGCTGCGGGTGCTTCATTGCAAAAATGAATCAGAGCATAATTGCTTTTTAAAGTAATAACAACTGTCTCGCATCTAGGAGGTTTAAAAAGCCCCTCAGAAAAGCAATTTTAATTAAAGTGGAGGCTGAGCAAAAAGTACCACTCTGTCTAATTTTTAAAGCCATCATTTAAAAACATTAGGAAAAAAAGAATGAGGAAACTGACAGCTCAGAGACATGCTTTTGCATATTCTCCAGGGCACAGGTTTGCAGAGTACATGTCAGAAATGCCAGATGCTCTCCTTCCTCCCTGACAGCCCCTTGCATCAGAACAATACACTAGAAGTGTACTGGGACACACTGGGTTCTCAGAAACAGGGGGTCTAAAGTTTTCCTTACCTCCTCCTTAGGGTTTTTTTTCATAAACGTAATTTATGTTTCTTACAAGACTACTTTCCCCCAAAGATGTCGATATTTTCAAAGAACAGAAATACAGTTATCAAAAGCATGAGCCAAACTCTGACCATCTGGCCAGGTCAGCAGGCAATGTGGTGACCGGGCACCAGCAGCTGGGTGATGTGTGCTCTTCTCGCCTCGGGGTTTGCTTCTCTGACCAGGAAATGGTACAGCCAACCTTATGCATTATGGCAAACAATTCCCTGCTGAAAGACCTTTGCCCAAAGCTTCATTTACATAAAAATTTGGTTTCCTGAGAAAATATGCTCTGTAGGGAATATTTTCACTAAATTCTAATACCAAACCTTCTATTTTGCAACTGTGAAGGCAAAAGAGCAGGAAAGCCACTACAGGTAACATAACTGTTCTTTCTCTTAAAATACTTATTGCTGCACACATACATTTAATTTTGCCCTGACAACATTTTTGTGGTTTCAGGAATCTGACATACCTGGAGCATAGTTTCAAAATATTAAAGGATAGATTAATATTGGCATTTAACTTAGAGGTGACTATGATTCCAACATCTTTGCCAAAGTAATCCCCAAATTTTCCCCCACCCTTTCCATTCCCAAACAAATATAATTATATAAAATTAAAAGATTAGAAAGCCTCTCCACAAACTGTGTAAGTAGCTGCAGGCAGTGAACTCTGGTACCTCTAATAGCATAGTTTTCAACAGTGTGCACTGAGACTTGCATACCTTTCTCCTGAAGTCTGTGAAGTGTTTTACACCTGATACATATATAGCCAAATGCTCTCTTTTCCTACTAGATGAGGTGGGTATTTCTGGCATTCCTCAGGCCCTTCAGGGGAAATATCAAGCACTTAAGGCTCTTCTATTCTCCTCCAGTCAATGAGACAAACCCACTGCTCAGGGAGAGATTTGATCCTGTTTCGGTCAGGTTTCAGCTGAATTTTACACACAAGCCCATCGGAATTGGAGCTTTTATGTTTTAGACAATTCTTTTACCCTTTTTTTTTTTTCTACTACAAAATTTCATATCGGTGGCAACACTGCAGTGAAGCCAGAATATTAAAGTTACAAAAGCTGTTATGAAAAAGACCAGCAAACTCATAGGCAATTAAAAAGACAACTAAAAATGAGAATGTAGTTGGCAAATTTTCAACATGCTAAATGTTTGTGATGGGCTGCAGTGGGAACTTGCTGAGCAATGCAGACGTAAAGTGAAGCCCATCACTATGCACCAAGCACAGAAATGAGGCTCTAGAGCTCAAAGGTGAGCATGTTGTACCACATTTGAAAGAAATTCATGAAAACAGGATGGAGTGCTTCCATACTATGGCCAGGGCAGGAAGAGAAAGACTGCAGGATTGATTACACAATGTTTGAATGCCAGAGCTACTGCTCCCTCATGGGCAGCTGTGCTGTGCTGGTTTTAGACCCCATTTTCCTCCTTCCACACAATCTGCACCTCACTGTAGCACCAGGAGTAGGAGACCCACATCCAGGAAGGTGAGAGGAGAAGCCAAACAGCAGATAAAGCAGCTACAGACATTATTGGATGGCATTTCATTGTGCATTCTCAGTGTGAGGCTCCTGCACAGCGCCTGTCTCATGTGCCACGGCCACCTCACCAGAGAGGCTGGGGGTTTCCATGGCAAAGGGAGCTCTTGTGAGAGAAGGAATGGGGGAGCACCAGCCTTGGATCAAGAGAAACCTTCCACAAGCTTGACCTTTTTGCTTTCTTTTTGATTTGTAAGCAACATTGCTAAAAATGCCAATTTACCAGCCTGTACTATATAGCAATATTCTGCACGTGACTTCCATGCACATATGAATTAACAGCAGCCTGTCCTGGCATTGCATGTGCTGAGTGGGATGGAAAATCAGGGAGTGGGATGTCAGCAGAACTGGATTTCCCTGCCCTGGACTGGTGATACTGTTGTGGTTTCTTCAGCTGCCAGCTAACCTTTGGAAATGACAAATATTTACCCTCAAAACCCTACAGTTGAAAAGCAAAAATAAACTTGGCAATTATAACACTGAGTTTTATTGTCTGCAATTGTGCTGTAGCTGAGGCTTAAAAACTCATGAGGATGTAAAGAAAAGGAGTCATAGGTACGGTGGGGGGAAAGAGTCATCAGATTGCTGTTTTAAACATCAGAACGTCTCATTTTATCAGGTACATACCTACTCCTGAGCAAATATTATATGCACTCTTTGCCTACAAGATTCTTTAAAGTATCCTTAAAGATTATGGCTTAACAACTCTTTTATTTATTTTGACCTAGGTATTTTTAAATTTACAATGGTTGAACAATAATGGCGTCTTGAGCCAGAAGCAAGCAGACAATGCCACGGCCTTCCCAAGAAAGAATAATAGGGCTCCATGCATATCCCTTGTTATTGCAGACCATGGCATGGTCCTTGGAAATGTTCCAGGCATAGGCTGTAATTGATCTTATATAATTTAATTTAACAGTCATTAGTCATTTTCTACGGCCCTGCAGCTGCCACCTCCCCTGTGAGGTGCTGGGTCCCTGGGTGCAGGGAGCATTCCTGGCAGCAGGAGACCAGAAGCGAAGAGGTGAAGGGGGCTTAGGGAGGAGTGCATTTGTGAAGGTTTCAAAAGGCCAGAGAGAAATCATCTGTGAGTTTGTAATAACAGGGTCTCCAAAAAGAAAGTATTCAGATAATCCCTCTGTTTGTGGAATTCAGTTTGTGCTGGGAAAAGTTGTCTTCCTCAGATACTTGAGGGAGTATCATGCTCTGCAATTCATAAATGCAGGGGAAAAAAAAAGAGCAATGAAGTAGATGTACTTAATGCAGAAGGTAAATAAATGTAAACTTTTTCTCAGTATACTCAAAAGTATCTTACAGTTCTTGTTAACTGTATGTTAACTGTAATGTTATCGTTGGCTTTTAAATGCCAGAGTTCATGAATACCTAGTCGTCCATAAAGCTGGATTGTTGCATTAAATAGTAATGGAGGCACACATTTTTGTTTTGTTTTTGAAAAAATGTGGAAAGTGGAATGCCATGGGCCAGTGATTCAGAGATGAATGCAGAAAGCCAAGAGAACCAAGCACCGGCACATGTCAACAAGAATACCCATTAATCATCCAACATCCACAGCTTCCCCTGGCTCAGAAAGGTTGGGAGAAACTTTTTAATCAAGAACCCGGAGTTTGGCTAACATATAGCTAATGACGTGATGCACTGCCTGACTTCATTAGCGATGGCCTGACTTGCACACAGGCACATGCAGGGGGCTGGCAGCCTTCCCTTCGAGCTGGGGCTGCTTGGCAGAAATATGTCCCGAGACCTCTTGCTTCCATGGGGCTTTGCAAGGAGGGAGGCTCTGTGCTGGCCAGCCCAGGCAGTGCCACTTGACTTCCTCTTGGACCCTGCAAACAGCCACAGATTATGGACCGGGCATTTTGGCACAAGGACAAGCCTAGAGTGAGTCCCTCGTGAAACTCCATCCCCTCAATGGACTGAATGAGGTGACAAAGGAGAGAGAGGCCACTTTTACAGCTTCCGAGGTGAAGGGTGGTGTTTTTAGGTGTCCAGAAAACTGCACTCAACTCAGTGCCAAAGCTTCACTTGCCTTCAATGGCCTTGGAAAAGTGTATATTCTTCCCTGATGGGAGATGGCACGTAAAGAATATCAGGAATTACAACCCTAGCAAAGGTAGCAGAACCACAGTACAAGGATGTTTCAGAGCTTGAGGGTCCCATGCAGAATTTATTTCAGTCTTCAGTCCTGCATTATCTATCAGGAGTCAATTAATCCTATTAGTTCTTTCTTTAATCAGCAATAATGGATCCATGATTTAGAAAAATAACATAGCCTCTGCTTTGGGTCTAAATGCAAGACTTAAAACTGTTTTTTTACTGATGAGACTCCAAAACAGAAGTTCTTTGCCTAAGTTCTGGCAATAAGTGAGGAGGGAAAGTATCTGATGTTTCAGAGGAAACTTAGAACTTTGATGTTTAAAAGTAGGTAATGAAACTTTAAAAAGTGAAACCTCATACACCCTCACAGCCTGGGGTGCAGCTCCCCACTGCAGAAGGGTTTCCTTTTCCTTTACATGCAGGTACTTCTTGAGAGGAGAGAGATGTGCTCAGTGTCTCCTCAACAGACACAGGCAGGGTGTCAGCTGGATTTCTTTCTGTCACTTATGAAGGTCGCCCTCACAGTGAGTGAGTCAGCCAGGAGAAATGTGCTGAAGCTGGTGGGCAGTGGTAGGCTCAGAGAGGAGGGCATGTCTGCACCCCATTTTTAGCTGAGCAGTGTAGTGTGCTCAGCAGGATTTGGGGATCTGGAGTCCCCCATGGTGAGTTCACCATCCTCACAGTGGTCCTTGGGGTGTGTGACTTTGGGGCTGCTTCTTTGCTTTGGAAAGATTTAGTTTCACATGTGCCTGACTGCCTTTAGTCGTGCCTCCTCAGTGTCCCACCTTCTGGAATATCACCTAACTTCTGTTCCTGTCTGTCCTTCCACCCCCACCTGCTGCTGCTGTGAGCACGACCTGGTGGGCAATGCTATTTATCAGCTGCACCCCTGCTGGCCAAGGAACCTGATTCTGAGGTTGCAGCAAACACCAAACAAGGAGAACATGAAAACAAGATGCAGATTTTCCTCTCCAAAAATAGCAATAGGAGAAAGTAAATGAATCATCTCTCTTCCCCTGCCCTCAAGCTACAAGGGATCATTAGGATAGATTTGTCAACAGCACTGTACACTTTCATCCTGCAAATATCACTGCTGCTTTTTGCAAATAGTATCACAAAAGGAATTCAAAGAGCTCCCCGTCCTTCACCGAAGCAGAAGATTGCTCCAAGGAGGGGCAAGAAGATCTCACCTTTCATTTGGCACTTTCCCACTCGAAAAGTACAAGGGTGCTGACTTACGTTTGCAGGCATCTGGGGCAGAGAAGGGCTTCCTGAGGTCACGGTAGAAGCCCAGCTTGCAGCGCTGGCAGTGCTGCCCCTCCGTGTTGTGCTGGCAGTTGTCACAGACGCCGCCACTGCGATTGCCTGATGCCAGCCACGCATCCATGTCAAAGTGACAAGTGTTGGCGTGCCCGTTACACTTGCACGCTGAGACAAAGCCAAAGGGAACAGAAAGACTCATTAAGGCAGTGAAAGATACTGATTTATAGAAAAGAGACAAAAATTCAAAACATGTTTTGAAATGGGGACTTGACCTATGAACCTGTTATTCATTAAAATGCATGAAGTATCATTACATTTTCATCCACACTTCTCAACCTCCGGAGATAACATTTAAGAAAAAGTATTTTCTTTAACTCTTTTGTTTCCAATGCAGGTTTTCCAGTACAACGACAGCCACAGGTGGTCAGGCCAGAACAGAGAGACTCCCACATTCAATTGTCCTGCTGAGGCAGGATCCTTCCCTCCCAGCTTTAGAAATCTTAAGACACATGGGAAAAAGGCACACATGGAGGAAGCATTTTGCTCCGGCAGAGGCTCTGGAGACACTGTTCCTGCCTGGCTACTTACACCGGCACTCTTTGGGGGCTCCGGTTTTGCCGTCGGCAGCCTGCCAAGGCTGGTCGTTGTAGAGCGGGGCACAGTGCTGGCAGTGGGACCCTGCAGTGTTGTGCTTGCACATGCATTTCCCGTGGACCTAGGAGGGGAAAGAGAGCAAGGATCATCCACAGCTAAGGCCAGAGTCTCCAGGGCACAAGCAATGCCCACACCCAGGAAATAGCATGCCAGCTAGATGCTACTGCATGGACTAGAAAGAGTGATATAGCACAATGTTCAGTTCAGCCAAGGGCAAATATTCTGTAATTACACTTTCAGTTAGGTTAGTATGTGTAGATCTCCATGTCATGGTACTGTATAATCATTCCTTTTTTTTTCTTTTTGAGATCTAAAAGGATCTTTAGCAGTTTCCAGATGCAGCATGAATTTTCAGGAGCGATTAAAAAGAGCCAAGATTCAACGTATCCTTGGGAAACACTGAAAAACCTTTCTCCTTTTCTCTCCCATAAACAGAAATACACCCTTGAGTACTGCAGGAATAGCACCTACACTCTTAGCACCCAGCTCTGCGTGCCCAGCCATCTCCAACACAAATGAGAAAAAAGAAAATCAACCCCCTGAAACATAAATATCTACTCATCCTAGGCAGAATTTTTGCCTCACAAAGGAAGAATCAAGGATAGCACAAGGCCCGTGACTGACTATACTCGGACATGTTCATGACAGATAATTTAACAGCTAGACAGCCCAGTGTAAGGGGGTAATTAGAGATGAAAAGCCAGCACAGCACACTTGGTGCCAGCTGCCCTGTCAGTCGCTGGCATTACTCACCCTGTTGGCAAATGCAAAGAAAACAGGATGTAGCCAGAGGGCACGAGCAGCCCGGCAGTGCCTGGATGCAACAAAATCAAGCTCTGCAGCAGCATGGCTCTGCTGGCAAGGCTGAAGGCCCTGCCTTTTCCCATGGAGTGTGGCAGGTAGCTACCTACTGTAGCTATTTTGATATGTGCCTGTGCCTGCAGCTTTACTCTGCTCCACATTTTGCTTTTAAATACATGGTTCAGCTTCTCCTGAGTGGCCCTGTGCTCATGCCACAAGCTGGCTGTGAAACCAATGGAGCTGCACCAGCTGCCGGCTGCTTTTGGCATCGAGGGGAACACAGGGTGGTTGGGGTGCCTGGTGATCCAGCCCCGAGCTGGGGCACGGCTCTAACTGCTACTGGAACATGCTGCCTTCCACACTGTTTAACTTGTGGTTTTCCAAGTGTGCTGCTCCTAACTGCATGATTTGCTGCTGAGACTGCCACAAAAAGGTTCCTGTGAAAAGCCTGAATAGTAAACAAAACAGAAGAGGACCTTGAACATGTTGTAAACACCTCCTGCTTGTTATGTAAGTACACACACCACACACGCTCCTGGCTAATGATGACTTTCTGATTTATTCATTTGTAATGAATAGATTTCAGCCGCTATCTCACAGGAGTCAGATGTAACCAGTACAGATAAAAGTTCAAAACTGACCTGGAAAGTCCTTCAAAGACTTTTCAGCAGAAATAAAAATAGCGAGATCTTAAAAAAACTTTCTGAATTAATTCCTGCCTTATTAAAATGTCAGATCATCAAAAAATACAGAACAGCAACTGGGCTGTGTAAAAAAAGGATAGGTTCAGATAGAGTCAGAATGCACAAGCATCTAAACTAAAGTGAAAATACTAAGCCAACATTGTTTTCTGTGCTTTCTGACCTCACCACAGGCATTAGTTGGTCTCACAGCAGATAGTGCTTGGCTTACCATATTGATACAAGTTTAAATGTGTGCTAATGTTTGAAAACAATGAGAAGTAAATATAGAAAAGAAACAACAAATATGTGGAGAGAAATTTAGTTTTCAAAATGTGTCCTGTGTTTTCATATTTTCATTTTTGCTACCACCTACAAAATGTTCTTCAAACTCTCAGATGCCTCACTTCCCTAAATTACCACACCACATACATTTTTCTCTCTTCTATTTTTTAGGCAAGGTCCACATACAACCCAATGTTACAGAGTCACTTCACACACATTTAAAAGCATACACACCTGCATGGAAACAGAAAATGGCTAAACCTGTACTGGTCATTTTTCTGATGGTTTTGATGGAGTCCTAACTCTTTGATGCCACTTTTGGTAGGAGTTTCTTGCAAGCCCTTTGGCCATTGAGTGGTTAGGGCTAAACAGGTTGTACTAGCCTGAACCACATCTGTGGGCAGAGAAATCCCTCAGAGATCCTTCCTGACAGGACTGTCCCAGGTGTTGAGGTAGAGGGACCCACCAGACCCAGGACATACATGATCAGGAAGAGAAGGTGACCTGAAGGAGTCAGAGGGTGCCATGGTCAAAACCAGGTGGTCCTTTGGTGCTTTTGCAATCATGATGCCAAAGTGAGAAGAATGAGGGATAAGAATTGTAAACAGAAATTGTCTCAGACATGGGGACACTTGGGATTACTGTGGGGGTGTGTGCTCCCCCTTCCTGTGCCCACAGTCTGTAGTCACACCCTCCAAATTCAGCTTCCTCCTTGCCAAAGCCACACAAAGAATCAGTGGGGACCCAATCAATCATCTGGCGGCTGCTCAGCATTAATAATCCAAAAACTCATCCGAAACTCAGCAGCACCTCAGAAACCCTTGAAGGATTAAGCATCCCAAGACACCGGCGGAGAGCAAGGCAAAATTCCCCACCCAGGAGCATTCATAGTTCCAAAGAGTAAGAGTTTGGATTTTCTGAAAGCCCAAGTACTGTATAACAGAGCATGCTGCACGGGTAGAAAAAAGGAAGGTGGGTGAAAATAAAACAGAATAGGATGGGTGCCACCATTAATTTGGCATGAAGAACTAATAAGTAAACCACTGAATAGCTGAGCACCAACATATTAATATAAATCTGCATGTGAACCCTAAAGAAAGAGGTTGTAGATAATTAAAACACTGTTGCAGCAGTGCAAGGCTTGTGGGCTCCCATGCTGCAGCAAGGACAGCTGCAAAAGAGCCAAGTTGGAGATGATGCAATGAAGCCAGCTGGTGTTTATCTGGATAGACTCAGAGGCAGAGCATGGCATGGCACTCCTCGTCTTGATTGCTTGTAAAGGTGCCATGCACCTGGGCAAAAGGAAACAAATGGTCTGGCTGAAAAGCTTAAAAAAGAGCAGAATGGCACAATTCTGACGCCGGCCTAAAGGCAAGTGCAGGACTAACACCGGGGCCTGTAGGCTCCCCAGCTGACTCAGTGGGTGCTGTCCAGCTGGGCCAGGAGGCTGCTCTTTTAGAATAGCATTAGAATGATTGCCCCCAAAACAGCTCTGCTTTAAAAAGTCTCTACAGCCTAGCTTTATCCCATTGAAGAAAATACCTTCTTTCTTTTACATAATTCCAGAATGACAGCAAGCATTTTTATGCACTGGAAACAATGAAAAAGGTGGATACTAGCAAGCCCTTTCTTGCAGCCCACAGGTACACGTATTTTTTTTAGTTATAAAGAAATACAATGAGTGCTAGAAATATGAGAAAGATACGACAAGAAGGGGTAATACAAGGGGAAGAGAAGTGGCAGATGAAAAAGAGCCAACAGACTGTCTATACTGGGCAAAATTAATGTCGGTAAGAGCTGTGGGAGGGCCTGCTGCAAGACTGCTCTGCCATGCAAATACCCTGTCATGCCTCAGAGCAGCTGGGAGACGGGGCTGAGAAACCAGCCCAGCAGCTCTGCTGGGACCCAAGGTAGACTGGGGAAATGATGTACCTGGCCTTCAGGATTTCTCCAGCATCTCAGTCCTTTCTGAAGGCGGAATGTGATCCCCATGCACTGAGAGGGGACAGAAGATGTATTTTCCTCCCTTTTCATTCACCTCGACTTACAGTTAACTGTCAGGCGTACCCACTAGGGTCATTATGGAGCATCACTAAGTACACAAACACAGTTCCCAGTATGTCTCACTCCTTGAAGCATTCACACGGCTCCTGACTCATTTGAGCGGCAAAGCCTTCTTATAACATTTTTCATTTTGTCATGGGGTCTTTATATCCCAGTTCACTTTCACACTGTTCCCCTTCTTAGCTTGACAGCCCCGTCCCAACGTCAGTCATTAGAGGGCACAATGCAAACAGTGTTACAAAAGTTGCCTTCTGTAAGATAAACGAGCGACTGATTTCTCTATACAAAGACAGTTGCTAGGGCATGCTTCCTTCCAGAGCCTTTTATTGCCAAATTATAACCTTCCAGCGCTTCCTTTCAGATTGCAAATACATAGGGCTTTTTCTTTAGTCGAATCCTATAAAATACTTTTCCCTGTATTCATCATGTACCAAAATGTCCGGCAGTAACAAAGAATGCTGTGCTGGGGGAAAAATGCTTTCAGTCACCTGTTATGAATTGATTTATATTGTAAGAACTCACCCACTATATGGAGTCCAACACAAATGCACACTAAAAGAAAACTGATGTCCCAAAGACCTGATAGCGTAAACAGTCTAAATAGCTGGGAGGGGCAATTGCTTTTAATAGAATTTCTTTTTTGGAACTGCTAAAACTGTATTTTTTTTTTTTTCTTTTACTTTCATGGAAAATGGGCATGATATCAGCCTAGGAGAAAATGGCAGCATTCACTCTGAGTGTCTAACCATAGTTTTTAAACCATGTTGTGCTGGAACTGCTGTGCCACTTTTAGAACCAATGCCTACTGGCGGCTGTCAGCACACGGGGAGGTATTCTTTTCCCAAAGCACCAGACAACCAAATTTATGCATGAGAAAATTCTCATATCCTATCTTGTTCTTGTGAAAGAATACAAAGCTTGTTGTCCAGGGTGTGGGGGCTGTGTGGTGGGGTTTTTTTTAATTCCTTGTACAATAGGCTTCTGTCAGTGTTGCTCTGGAAGACCTTGAACATCTTTTGATGTCAATAGCGTGATAACAATTTATAACAGCCACTGGGTTGGCCTCATGGGAAGCGGGGGGGGGGAATATTCACCCTGCCTAACTACACAGAAGTGCTTTAGCAGAATATCTTAGTCCACCCAGGATCCCGACCTTCATAACTATGGAAGGAGCCTGGAGAGGTCAGCTGGCTAACTTGCAGGAATCCACATTCAGGGAGGGCCAAGGAGATGGATGAACTCCAGCTCTCACCTTGAAACAGAACTGCACAGCCCAGGTGAGGTTTCTCTGGGCCTGTTTTCCCCACTTTGGAGTCCTAAATTGCAAGATCCTACTTATCTCCAGGCTTGCACAACACTTGCCATAGCTGCAAGCAGGCCTTGGGGATGCTTTAGCTGGTAAGGGGCAAAGCATGCACTACACAGGCACCCATTAAATTTTGGTGTTAACTCTCTAACTTAGGGGATGTTCTTCAGGAGTGCTCTGGTCTAAACAAGCATAAAGACAGAGCCAGATCTTATAATCATATTGTGAAATGATACTGTGCTTCCCTGCTGTTATTGTCCTTGGTTTTACAGTGATGGTTCTGATAAAACCCTTGGTAGATAGAGTAACATAAAGACTATACTGAAGTCTCCATGTTCTTCTTGAATGACTGGCCATAATTCTTCAGAATTATATTTTCTGTGAGTTTTTCAGGTGAAATGTATAAAAATGCTCCTTCTCTGAAATCCTACTGTCTTTTCAGAAGTTTTCTGACTTTTACCACTTAGGCAGCCACAGACACCACAATCTTTCATCCCTTTTCTGTTCATTCACATGTGTGATGAATTCTTCCTATTACCTTGGAAATAATTCTCTCTTCCAGTCTTGAAGCAATGCACTGGCAAACCCCAGCCTGGTTTGCACGAGTGAAATGAGTCAGCCTCACTGCAGAAACGTCACCTTTGGGACTCCTGCCACATAAACATTTACAACCGGAGTTGAATTTCCCCCTCAGGGCCAGCGCAGGGGTTTGCTGCTATTTCTTGCTCTGTTTTCAGTGCAATTTTGGCATTTGCTTCCTTCTCACAGCACTGCCTATTACCTGCACACCATGGCTGCCCTAGGCTGTGGCCGTACTGGAAGCCTATTTGGCTGCAGGTTCTGTTATAACTCTCAGTGGTGCTCCAGGCCACGCTCCCATGCAATTGAATCCCAACAAAATAATCCTGAGCAAACAGCTCCTTTCAAAGACTTCCACTCAGGGGACATCTGTGGAAAGCAGAGCAGGGCTACTTGAAACAGTCTTATCAATCACAGCGCTGCACACTTTCAAAGTGGTATATTTTCAAGATGTTGCAAGGCTAGCTCTATTAGAAGGGAAACACACTGTCTACTTCATGTCTGAGACTGTAATTTAAGTGAAATGAGAGCTCCCTGAAGAGCTGGACTCCTTACCTTGAGTAACAGCCTTTTTTTTTTTATTTTATGACCTTTCTCTTTTTAACATTATTCAGTACAATATGTTTGGCTGCTCTGTCTTTCCCTACTGCTCCTCTGCCAGCAAAGCCAGGGCTTTCAGAGCCAGCCTAGATGGGCAGAAATGACAAGATGTGCTGGGGGCAACAAGTGTCCTTGGACTGGCTGGGTGCAGGCATGACAGGCCACAGGCATCCAACGTGTTGGCCACTGCTGTGCCCACCACCTCCCCCACAGGCTGGTGGCTCTTGCTTCCCTGGGACATGGCAGGACTGGAGCTTAGGTCTTGGTGGGTCCCTAAGGATTTGAGCTCAGAGCTCTAGTGATGGGAGTCCTCTTGAAACCAGAGCACAGGGCTTTTATCTAGAGAAAGGTATTGCATAGTGCAATAGAAAGCCTGTGAGTGAGAGTCAAAACCCAGCTCTGCCTCCTTGGTTCAAGATCCAACCTAATATCCTTGGATCCTCCAGAAGCAATGGAAGTCACATGATGCTTAGTACCTTCAGAGAAGTTCTCTTTCTTCATCATCAAAATGTCCTATATTTTTATATTGTGTTATTGCAAGTTAGCGTTTAGAGGAAGATGAGTGTCAGAAATTTAATTTTTTAAAAAGATTTACCTGAAATAAATAAATTACTGTGAAACACCTTTGAAGGATGAGAATCCCACACCAAGACACAAAGGGTGTTCAGTACTTCAGACCCACATGGAGACCACCTCCTTTGTAAAGACCATTTCTTCTCACTCTGCTTGGAATGCAGGGTCAAACATTGCACATTTGGACCTACAACATACTCTATACTGTTCTGTACAATTTAAAAAACTCTGCTTTCCTGCAGAGCAGCCATTGCCAGGTGCGTGTACGTACCACATGGAAAACACCGGGCGCCTTGACGGGCTTGAACCCCGCAACAGGGGTGCAGTGGTCAGCATGGCCATTGCAGAAGCAGCTGCCCTTCACGATGAAGTCGTAGATGGCGTAGTGCAGGGACGGCGGGGGCTGCGGGGCCGGGCCGGCCGGGATGCAGGGACAGCCCTGCCGCTCCAGCAGCCGCACCCGCAGGTTCGTGACCTTCAGCTGTGCCTGGGCTTCTGCGCTGTACGGGTCCTCTGCGGCGTAGGGGGGTGACAGAGCTCGGAAGATCACCTGGGCAGAGAAACACAGCAGGTGAAGCAGAAAGGAGGATGGCAGCCAGCCCCACGGTGGGCCATGGGGTGGAATGGTCATGACAGCATCCTCTGGGAGCCTGCACCGAGCTCTCATGATGCTCTTCCTGCTCCACAAGGGCAGGCAGCAGCAAATCCACCTCCAACTCAGTGCACACAAGGTGATCCCCCGTGATCCCTTGTGTTCCTCTCCACAAGAAGTAAATACCTTACGGGTGTCAAGTGACATTTTGTCATTACCTTAAATCAGAGGTGGGTGCCCCTGCGATGTGGTGTGGCCCAGCACAGGGACCAGCACTCTGCCAGGTGATGTTGATGTGGGGGACTCTTCGTTAACATTCCCTCTCCCAGAATGGGTGTATTTTTAAACAAATATAGCTCATATTTCCAAATATTTGGTTCCTATCCGTCCCAGGCTGCTTCCTAGTGGACAAGTGATTAGGTGTGGCAATCAGTGACAGCAAGCCGATAATCAAGAAAACCGAGATAAGAAAGAGAGAAAAGTGGGGGGCTTCCAAAGTTTAAACAAATACTTACAATTCGTTCTTTATTTTAACTTTAGTCCGACTGAATAGGTAAATATTGGCTCAAGCTGAATATTGAGAGCACTAAATAAAAATAACTAGTTTTCTTGAAAAGGGTTATTTTAAAGTTTTTGGTCTAGCTGCCTACAGTGAGAAATCAGAAACCTCAGTATATACTTCATATGAGTACCACTGACATAAAACAACACACATCTATGACACATGTTAGTTACTGGCACATTCAACTTACAGTGACACTTTCTGAATAGCTAAATAGCTCTTCACTGAACAGCCGCTGACTGCTTGATGAACTACAGTAATTATAAACAACATCTGATCAAATCACTTGAGTGTTTGAGGGTGGGATGCAGCCGAATGACGCACGGCACCCCTTGCAGCGGTGACTTAAAACCTCCTCAAACTAACCTGCTGCCCTGCTGAAACCACCCCTGCCACCCGAAATGCTGGCCAGCCTCTTGCATGCAGCAAGGTGTGCGGCAGTGAAAGCTGGCTGTTTCTTGCCCTGTGAGAGGCAGGGCATGAACCTGCTGCTGTCACTATCAAGGATCACAGCCTCCTACCCCTAAATCCACTCCTTCCAAAGCAAGCATCTGATATGCTTCAGCGGATGAAGGCTTCCCTTTTATTTGACCAGGATTCACAGATCCTGGAATTAATGACCGCAGTGCTGCCAGCTGGCCTGCCTGCAGGCTTTGCCTACCAGCTGCTGCCTCCATCAGCCCCACCACTGCTGGCACCGCTCCTGGTTGGGACCTGGCTTTTCTCCAGAGCTGCCAGAATCCAGCCAGAGGAAGCTTTGTCTGGGCCTGGAAGGAGATTTAGCCCTTGTTTTGGAGCTGAATGGCAGCAGCATGCTTTTGCATGCCCCGCCAGCCTGCCCAGCACAGTTGCCACCAGCATGCTGGTGACAGTGGGGCTCGGGCATGCTGGAGCTGGGTGTTGCATGCTGGCAAACACATCGTGGCTGCAACTCTGCACTGCCATCCTGCAAACACTCCCTCCCAAAGGTATCTGAGCATCTTCTGCCAGGACACAGATAGGGGAGAAGATTAACTGGGAGAGGCGGTCAGAGGTCAAGGCTGGTAAGCAGCATGCCCCTTGTGCAGAAGCATTGAGTCTGATGAGGGGTATTAATAAACACTAACACACTTCAAAAAAAGTCTTTTTTTCCCCTCTCTTTCAGAGATATACAGAGTTTTTCTTCTTTCCTAAAATAAAAATATAAACCAGATAACAATAGAAACCCAAGTGAGCCCTGACTATCAAGTCCTGCACCTCTTCCCAAGGCTTGTTATTTACCCAAATTTAAATCAATGCCATTCTGATCACATTTCCTTGTTAGTGGCTTTGTGAACACAAGATGCTTTCAGATATGGAAAGAAAATTCCTTGGGAAAAATCCAAACTGGAGGCATTGATTTCTTTTTAGTGGAGTTGATAGAAAATGCTGGATCAAGAATTTTCAGTAAAAACTAGCATTTTGGGTTTCTTGCTATTACATAAATTGCATCCCAGAGAATTCTTTGTTTGTCCTAATTCAGATGAGACCAGGGAAGAAAATATAGAAATGGGAACAATTTATCCTAGATGGAGCTGCAGACTTTCCTCTCATGTTTTCAGTTTTCCTTGTTTATCTATCCCTGTTTAATGCATGTGACTGATGTTTGTGGTTCTAGCAAAGACAATCTCAGCACAGCAAGAAAATCAACAACCCCGAGTGCCTTTGCACTGACAGAGTTAAATCTTGTCTGTACAGAATTCAGGGGGAGTTATGCTGCTGATTTCAATGGAGCCAGTATTCCTGCTCAGACCCTAAAATGCTACAAACATTTCTTTTTATGGCTACATGAAAACAGTGATGCTAAACATGAGCTCTGTCTTTAATTCCCAGGGGCTCTGAGCCCGTAGCTGCTCCCCCCTGGATGTCCTGTATTGCTCTGGCTGCCAACATGCACATGCATCTCATGATGTGGTTTTACAACTCCTTTGTCTCCCTGGTGCCACTGGGCAGGACTTTGGTGGCACTGTCCAGCCAGGACTCTGGCAGTGCTCCCCAGCTGCTCTGCCAGCAGCAAGCCTCACCAGTAGGCACCCCATTGTGACCTCTGTCTTTCCCACTCAAGTCTGTCTCTGTGTTTGAGGCCTACCAATAAAATATCAAACCCCAGTATTACAGCATTAGGCAGATGATGTGACTTAGGCAGTAGTCAGCACCATGTATGATAGCAAAGTGTGGGAGGCCCTGATCTTTACATCAGCAGCTCTGAAATGTATGCACTAATTAAAATTTTATATTCTGTAAAACAAGTTGAAAGTAATATATTGAAGCCCCCCAGCATGTCTGTGCTTTACATGCCATATTATATCCTATCAGAAAGATGTTTTCATTCTCAGTGTTGCTAGCTCACTATAAATCTTATGATATTTGGGGTTCTTCTTAAATGCAGTCCCAGGACCTGAATCTTTTTCTCAGCCTCCATTTAAAATTAATATCTAACGATATCTCATATCTGAGCACAATGCCAAAAACCAGGAGGCAAATAGAGAGAACCACTAAGAAACAAAATATCTAGTCTTTGGGGTAATGTTCCTTCCCTGACATGTGGAATGATGCTGTTGGATCTCCTGTGCTATAAAAGCAACATCTACATGAAGCAACGTCAATGGAGGAGTGATTTACAGGTTGCACTGGGATTTTTTTTTGCATGGTGGTGGTCTCTCAACACAGCCAAATTGGAGTTGTAGTCTGCAATCTCTGAGTGAGGAAAGCCACTGCTGTGCCTCAAGAGGGTTGGGTTCACCTGACCCTGTTGGTGGCAGGAGGGAGCCCACTCCAATCCCAGGGGAAGCCCATTCCACTCCCAGGAGAGCAGGAGTGGATATGCTGTCCCACAGTGCCTTGTCCATGCCATGGAGCAAAAATACTCTGCTCTTCGGCCAGACCACTGCAGCTGTCCACAGTTTGGTCACAGAATTACATAGACAGCCTCTAATAAATTTTCACAGGGTTTCGATTTCCTTATGGGCTGTCATGAGCAACTCTTGCTCTCTTGATTATTTCACAAGTTTTAGTGGCAGAAGAAGCCTGAGCTCCTCACCATTCCCCAGATGCACTTATGTAGTCCTGTATATAAATAAAGCAGCAGCCATGGACATGGTGCACTCAAGTAACCACTTGCACCACAATGACCTTGATATATAAATACATAAAGTCCCTTTGCAAGAAGTACCCGAATATGTTTACACGTGAGAGGCAATGAAAGGACATCTGTGTATATATCTCCACAGTGGGAAGGAAAATGCTAATGAATGATTCTGACAGCAACAAAATAGGCTGTGAAGTCAAAGTTGCCCGAGGAGATCAACAAAACCAATGAAAGATTTGCCATGAGCAAAGATTTCTCAATGAGTCACAGGCCCACTCCCACTGAATGCAGCTGCACGGGTCCGGACCTTTGTCAAGATGCAAGTGTCCAGAGCAATAAAGTGGGACCCCTTGGGATACAAATGCCTGTGACATTGAAGAGACATGAGTGATCCACAAAAAGCTTCCTCCTCACAGACCTTCAGAAAAAGACACAGTTACAGAGGCTTTGGACAGGGTCCTGCAGCTGCTGTGCCGGTGCCTGTTCCCTGGGTCCCTGCACCTGGCCAGAGGTGCCACGCTCCAACCTCCAACTGGGGGCTTGGCCTCAGCCAGGAAGGCATCAGGAGATGGCTCACGAAATGGCAACATCAATAAATTAAAAACAGAGAAAATAAATGGATACTAGATTCAAGAAGCATATGCACATGGGAGCAAGCCAACAAACAGAAATACAGCAGAAATAAAAGCAATAAATATTAAAAACAACCACATTTTTACTTGGTTGTAAATGAAAACCAGGTTGGTAACATCACATGAAGTGGTGTGTGGTTTCTTTCCAGAAGAGACTGATGAACTGCACCCTGTATTGTTTAACCTGGATGCATGAAAATGTGTCTATAAGTACTCTACAATAATGACCTATCCATATCAGTGATTCATGTAATTAGCTCAGGGACATTTGATAAATTCAGTACTGGTTCATTTGATTTCTGCTGGTGGGTTTACTCCTTACAATGCATTTTAGAGGGAAAAAAAAGAAAGAATACTATGAATAAAAAGAATGCAAAGTTTGTTATCTTCTACAGATAGACAGCAAAAGCAATGAGGGATGTGCACCACTTTACAAAAGGGCATATGATGTCTAAGTAAGTGTTTAACAGAAAAGTTAAGGTTTGCATTAGGAGTCTGCAGTGACTCTTGGTATGCAGGCACTAAAGAAATGTGCTTAATTGGCCTCTATTCTGGGGCCCTGTGGAATCTCTGCATCACTGGAAGTGATCTGATTTATTTAGTGCCTGGACAAGGCTCTGAAAATGTAGTCAGTAAATGCAGTGGTGGAGCTCTGCCAGCACGTCCAGGACCTCAGCCCTTTGCCTCCTGAAAAATTTCCCTCAAGCACAGCAAGCAGCTGAGGTTAGGCACTGCTTGCCTGGTGCTGGGGCTGAGGTGAAAGTGAGCCCTTGTCTCTGACATCCCAGCTCTGGGATTCCCAGCTGTGTGCCCAGCCTTGCCTCACATCTGCTTGAGCTCACAGGCCTCAGATGTCACGTTAAACCATGGCACAAGCTGAGATGGTCCATGCTGTATCCGCTACATGGTACACCTCTGCCATCCCCCAGCCACTGCCTGCCTGCACCCAGTCTCCCTGTGCCTCCCTCCACAGCCAGACCAGCCCACCCAACAGCCCAGGAACTCTCCTGTAGGCACTATATAAAAGTGGCATCTGCTTCAGCCTTGGCTGGTCTTGTTCAGAGAAGCTTAGTAGGGAAATTTTATCGTGGCAATAAAAATAATTGATGTAAAAATTATAAGTAGTAAATTCTCTTGGTAAACATTATGGAAAGCTCACAGGGAGCATTAAGACTGGTTTGCAGAAATGTGTAACTGGAAATATTAATAATGATGCAATATGTGTGCCACCTGTCAACCTGCCACAGTGTCTGCTTTCAACTTCCACCCAAGAAATGTATTAGGAGCAATAAGCTCATCATCACCACAAAAGCCTGGCGGATGGAGCTGGATGTAAATTTAGCTGCAGAAATGCAATGCTAGTCAGGTGCTCCCCCCTCAAAGAGAGCGTTCTCACATCTCTTTCACACACCCCTGCCCAGTCACCTTCAGCGCTGTAGAGGAGCCTTGGAGCTAAGGCTGTCCCATGTTTGTCCCCCTGTGCCTTCCCAGGAAAGAGCAATAAAGCTTCTCACACCACAATATGTGCAGGAAAGACGGAGGTGAGACTCTTACTGTCCATGTGAGTCTGGCTTGACTTTCAAGGTTTGATGTGCCATGCAGCAAGACTCAAGCCACAGCAATGAATCTAATTTGGTACCTTTGGGGAGCAGGGACAGTCCTACCTGCCCTGACACCTTTAGGGACCTTTTTTTTTTTACAGTGGGAAGCTACAGACACAGGAGCTGCCTGGTTTAACAGGGCTCCCTCAGCCCTGCCAGCACAGGAGCAGCTCAGGCACACCTAAACACGGTCTAAACACCAGACATACTGCTGGCAAAAACCAGCAGATTCCCTGCCCACATGACTCTTCTGAGAGACACAGATACTTGCAGGTAGCTTCTTTTGTCTCCCAGTTTCAGCATCGAGGGTGCAACTCTGTTTACCCTCCTGGGCAGTATTTTAGTTTCTGGGGATTTTCTGCATCAGTGTGGTCAATATCTGCCATACTTGCTCCCTGGGTCTTCCTGGAGGGGACATCTGTATCTGCAGAAGAGTATTTTGCTCGCCAAGTTAGTTCCCTACAGAAACGGGCCCTGTGCCACTGCACTGCATGTTTATCCATGTCCCTGTCCATCAGTCCACTCGAAAAACCTCTGAAGCTACTGTCTAACTTCAGCCAACTTTTGGAGATGCACCTTAAAGGTGTTACGCTCCTGAAAGTTTTAAGAAAACAATCTCGTTCCCTCACAAAATCAAGCCTGGTGGACTACTACCCCCTGTGAAGAAGGCTGCTAGAGCCCCAATGCTGGTACCTCCTACTAACAAAACAGACTTATTTCATATATTACCACACCAAGCACCAAGCCTTCAGGAGAGAAACCCATGTGTCTCTGTACTATGTTCATTGCAATGACCCTAGGCTAAAAAAAGACAGATCTGCTTCTGGCAGATGCTGCAAATAAATCACATGATGTGGAAAGCTCACCAGCCTAAGCTGGGCAGGTATTACCCACCAGCTCCTCTAAAACACTTCATTTTTCTGCCTGCCAGACCAAGTGGACTGCAGGGAAGAAGAATCTCTCTTTTTCTCATGGAGAGGTCTGACTGTCCCCATGGTGCACACTTTGCCGTCACCTGGATGAGGTGAAACAGCAACAGAAATTGGAAAACCTGCCTTGCCACTGCAGAAAGGAGACCATCAGAGACACAAAGATCACAGTGAGCATTGCAATCTGTCTTGCAGGCCACAGTGTTTAGCACTCAATCAACAACTCCAAGCAACTATGTCAGAAACCCACTGTGTGCCACCACAGCAGCCCCTGAGCTCCTTGAGATGCTGGAGAAATGGTGCTCCTGCAGCAACCTTAACAAGGCTGCTTCATATAATTTGACATAAAACAGCATTTGGGCCATGCCTCCAGCCCTTCTGCAGTCTTTTACAGTACATAAATCAAGGCAAATAATCCCTTGCCTCACCATCCAAAAGTTATGCAATTTTACAAAGACTTTAGGAGGAAAATCCAGCTATTTCAAATAATCAGCCCTTGTAAATTAATTCATACCAAGGTAACTTTTATCTTTTAGGGAACTCAAGGCATTCTTCTGCCATTGTCAAAAGCGAGAAGCTGTGCAGGAAGAGCCCCTACTCACATGCAGCAGCTGGCCAGCTGGAAAAGGCTGGAAAAGGCACAAGGAGAGCTATGCAAGAGCCTCAGGATTTCTCCAGGACCCTTGAAATCTCTGGTAATAATCAATCAGATGAGAGCCCTCTTCTCAGCTTCCCTTCAACATCCGACTACACAATTTCATTAAATGAAAATGAAACACTCCTTGGTCATTCTTGTTTTCATGCAGACAATGATCACAGAATGATCACACAATGATCACCGAAGTAATGTTCTTATCAGAAAAATCTCTCTACAGCTCCAAACTCTTGGATTTCTTCATCTCAGGTTAATAGTGCTGCTCCAATAATTGATGATTAATTCCACAATGGCTCTATTTTGCCTAACCACTACTTTTGCTCATTAAACAGACAGAAACACTCAGTTTCTTGGTTCAAAAAACCCTCCAGGTGCATGATATCATTGCCTATGAACTATCAAGGAAAACAATTATTGCCTTTTTCTCGTCTTCAGAATCACCATTTCCAAGGTTGCGTTAGCCCAGCTAGGAAACATCAGCACATCTCAGCTGATGATATGAAGTCCTTTGACCCATCAGCAAGAAGGACGGTATTTAAATACTCTTCCCTGCAGCAATTCCCCTCCTTTCCCTATCCCCACAAAGATTTATGTTCTCAGCCTTGGCCTGCTGGCAGTACCTGTTGCACATATGGAAGACCAAAAAAAACCTGGAGCTACCTCCAAAGAGCCAAAGGACTGGACTTGCTTCTTCGTTGGCAGGGCTGTAAGAAAAGCTGGCTCACACCCCAGAGCTGCAGAATAACCTCTTTAACAGCTTCTGAGCACAACACACCACTGCAAAAGCCTGAAAGGCAGCAGGTTAGTGTTTCAGTAACTGCAATGGTACTAAGGATCAAGGGGATTTCTTTCAGCCTAAGAGTAACACAATTCCATGAATATTTTTCGGCTGCTCTTGTTTACAATGAAAAGGCTTTGTGACTATAGGCCCGGCTGCTGAAACTACCCAGCTACCATGAGCTACACTTAATTCCAGGAAAAAGAACACCTGTCTGAATTATGTGCAACTACGCACTGTCCAAAAGGTCACCAGAAACAGCATCCTTCTTTCAACCCATAGCCCTAGATTTTGATTACTGGAATGAGGGATGCTGCAGAGAGATTGCTGGTAAAAGATTCACAGCATATGCATCTAGTAAATTGGGTGCTGGACATTAACTTCTTCCTGTAAAATGTTACTCAGGGAGAATTTGAGAACTTCACCATTTGTGTAGGCTTTTGAACGTTGTTAGACTGGGTATCTCATACCGACACCCACAGTTGCATGGTGATTAATCTCAAATGAGCTTTTGATCCGAAACAGGATTCTGAGACATGTCAATACATTGCTTTATGTTACACGCTTCCCATGTAACCAGTTGTATCCAGGAATCCCAAAGAGAAACATGGCAGTCCTACTTTCCAGCCAGAGAACTGGGACCTGAATAAGTGAGTTAGCCTTCTCTTCACGCCAAAAATGAACTGTGAAATGAAGCAGTGGGGTGCAGTGCCTGAAGAGAGGCTCTGGAGGCACCGTTAAAATCTTGTGGCACTTTTCTCAAGGGAAGCAATAGTCCCACTAACAAGGCCAGATGCCAATTTAGAGAATTAAATTCTGCCTACCCAAACTCCTCTTGTTTCATGTGGGCACAGTGCTCTTCACATCCTACATAAGAAGTTTGGAAAGGGTCTCCTAGAGCCCTGGGACCCATTCCCTCTGCTGTTGGCAGCCTACAATATACCCCCTTTCACAGACTGGTCAAGTTCCCTCCAAAGAATAATTTGTTTTAGCCATAATTGGAGGTCGATCCAGAAGCAATTGTTAGAAACTTGCTGTTCCAAACAGGGGACTGCTGATACGCACTGTTAAACACTGGCTATGTTCCATCCCAGAGGCGGCTGCATTTCAAGAGCTGGCCAAGCATAGGGCCAACCCCCAAGTGCCAAAAGCACTGGGAAAGCCAGGAAGAAAAGGGGACGATCCTATGGGCTACTTGTAATGGGAGAAATCATGCAGAGGATCATGGGGCAGACTGGAGAAGCATCTTTCTCTTCACAGAGATGCTGAGTATCCAGGAAGCCTCACAAGGGAACATGTCACTCCTGTAGGATGGCCCGTGGGAGAGGGGGAGGGATTGTTCGCAACCTGGCCCACAGATCTGGCAGCATCGTGCCTGGTACTCCACAGACAAAAAACTTAAAAGGCAGATGCTGATGCCCTGAAAACAACAATTGTGCTGCTCAGCCCTGTTGGTGACTGAAGTCTAAAGTATCTTCTGTGGTAAAATTTGTCAGAGACCAAAGGTTCACCTCCACACATGCCCAGAATGGCCCTTGTCTCCTGTCCTCCCAGGCACAGGTGAAAACTAAGCTCAAGCTCCCCCTCTTCCCCGATCCACTTTTTGCTGCCCCCATTATTTAAAGGGAGAATCTCCTCCCCTCCACTGGTGGGAACTTACACTGGCTTGGAAACCCCACAGAGTGCATGGGAAGATGGACTTCCCTGCCAGAAAGGAAAGCTTGAGGACCAAATCAAGGGATGCACTTCACCACAGCCATCAGCAAGGTGGCTGGTGGTGAGATGGTGTCCTGCTGGTGTGCTGTCACAGCCAGCTGCCACAGCCTGGGATTTCTAGGCTCCTATACAATTTTATTGACTCCGGCCCAGCTTCATTTACTTCATCTCATTAACTATTCCCCTAGAAATCATTACTCTTGTGCTTATGAAATAGTCGTCCCCATGTCTTGCTAGATTTAGTAATACAGGGCAAAGAGCTGGATTTGGTCTGGCCATCGCCCCGACCATCCCTAGCTGAATAGACTCTCCTTTGCACGTGGCATTTCTGAACAGGGCCCGACAATTTGTGTTTTTCCAAAGACAGGATGATCAGGAAGATGCTCTTAAAGAGGTCTTTTTCCTACAAAGTGCACTTCTACAAACTGTAGAGATGGGACTTGAAAACATACTTCCCTAGCTATGTCCTCACAAGTCCTGAGCACTGCTGAACACCTGCCAGGATCCCTCTTTCCTTCTCATCATTTTAGACCTTTCTTTTCTCTCTGTGCAGACATCAGTGGCACAGGACAATTAAAAAAGATGTGTGCAGCCCTCTAATGGGTTGACATCCCAGGTTGTTTCCAGGTTATTCTTGCATACTTGCCCAGGTTCTTTGTGGAGTCCCAAGTCCTACAAGAGACTGAACTCAAATCTCCTGTTACCCACAAGATCCTTGAAGCATCTTAGCATAATGAAAATGTAGCTTCAGTTAAGGACAACAATGATAAGCCTGAAAACCAAACTTTTTCAGCCCTAAAAGGTTAAAAAGCCAAACCAACCAGGCAGAAGTGTCTACAACGGAAAATCAGGTATCAAAAATTAAAATTACTGACCATCTTTAACTCCTATTTGTGTCAGCAGCAAGTGTCACAACCACTCACTGTCTGTCATGGTCAGACTTGTGAGTACAAGGACACAACTTACTTCTGCTCCACGCAGCTAATTTCAGGTAAAACCACTAGGACTGGTGTCTAAATCCTCAAGGAAGAGAGACAGGCTGCATGCAGTAACAGTGCAAGGCAAGACATATGAAGGTTTTTCCGCTACGGAAGGCACGAGATCAATAAAACACTCAGTAAGTTGTGCATCCCACAGCAAAACAGTGGTAATGTGATGTTTCTAAAGTTAAAAGCATGTTAGAATTTGTTGCTAGAAAATAGTCAAGCTGAAAATATGCCTCTTTTATAAATAGCAAACAGTAACAATAGCTGAAGTCTCCAAGTGATTTATTAGCTGTATTCTGAATAGATGAACACTAAAATAAGTTACTAATTTACTAAAATCTTGTCAAGGAGACTCTGCTTCAGTAAGCCCTTTTATATTGGAGCTTGTCTAAATGGGGACACTCAGGCGAGCTAATCTGAATTGACCACAGATGGGAATGTAAAGTGAATGAGATAATTGCATTGCAGAGTGGACAGTCACTCTCACTCACAGTTAAAGAATTAACATCTGCTAAGGGCCCCTTGTGGATGAACCCTCAACAGTGATCTCTAGCCAAGGACAATTTTAAGATTAGAGTGTCGAAAAGGAAACATTAATATGATCTGAACTACGGGAGGGAAGGTAGCCTTTTATGCATAATAGTAAAATTAGTATTCCTGTCTGAGCATGAAGCTGGAAGAGTTTATTTCTGCATCTTGTTTACTTAGATCAGATTATGTTTGGCTGTGAATCCAGTTCTGATTTCCCTCGCAATAATGTGGCTCAAGGGTTACACCCTGAAAAGCAATGAAAACACTCAGCACTTGTAGCATATTCGTATGATTCAGGCTAAAACTTGGCCTAATCCCACCACTGGGTTGCTGATCCTTCATCTCTTGCTGCTTCAGGCTGGAGCTGCATCCACATCAGAGGATAACCATGTCCAGTGGTTTTGCAGCATTAGGGACAGGTAGCAAAGAAGAGCAGAGACCTGCCAAGTACCCAACGAGGTGATTCTAACCATCAACCGACCTTCCAAGTGCCACACGTGGCATGTGACATAATCACCACTGGGGTGGCACCCAGCTTAGGTGACTGCAGCACGGTGCCGCCTTCCAAAAGTATTGTTATCCCAGTGTTCTCCACTACCCCAGTCCCACCACTGCAAAGGGACGCCCAGAGCTACTACAGAAGGATGAAAGGCATCTCCCAGAGCTGTTTCAGCATTTCTGAGGTCTGGATCTTTGAAATGAACCTAGAGGCTTGGCAGCTTGTTTTCTGCACTATCATAAATCTCCTCAAGATCAACATCATGGCAAATTCTGATGAGGGAGGATTTTTGTCACGAGTTGAAGTAGGCATCTAAGGAATGACTCATGATGATGAGGGCAGAACACAAAAAGTCTGATCTTTCTTTTCAACAAAAAGTGAAACAGATATGCCTTTGACCCAAATTAAGACAGGTGATATATAGAAAAGAGGCCCTAAGCCCCTGAGTACTGTGGGGTTCTGCCCAGAAATGCCCATGTGGCATTCAAATGTCTGAAGGGTGAGAAAGCAGTATACAGACAGTGTGACACATAGTTTGGATCATGAGTTACAGTTTAAAAAAAATTCTAAAAAGTTACAAAAGAAATCCAGTGGCACTCAAAGAATTCATAGTTATGCTTTAAAGAAAACGAGCAGTACCCTCCAGAGTAATCAGTAATACCCTTCAGACATGGACATTTTGGATGACTGCATATTTGAAACCACTGTTTCAAGTGAAATTACTGTTTCCATATGCCCGAAATTAGGTGCTACCAGAAGTGGGAGTAAAGCACAATATAACTCCAAACAGAACACAAAACTCTGATGTTTCTTTAGGTCAGATACATGTTGCTATTGGCAGCTACTAGTAATTGCTGGAATGCAGCACACTGTAATAAATTAAATGTGATATTTGCTAAGCATGCAGGCTTGCCATCTGGAGAGTTGCTGCTATTACTTTGCAGGTAAAAGTGGTGTTTAAGTGCAGGGAACTGAAGTGTACCATATGAGCAATATCTTCTAAGCTCCAGCCCCTTGGATGAAATATTTGTTTGAAACCTGGAACCATTAAATGCTCTTGACTTCTATAGATTCTTTGCAATAACAGAGCACTTTTTCTCACCAGCCATTTGATTTAAAATCTAATGAAATAGTTATGCTGGATCTGTCTGACAGGTGCGGAGGTCCTTGCTTCTGAGCTGATGAGAGCATGGAACAGCTTCTCCTAGGGCAAGACAGTGGCTGCCTCCCAATACACAGCTAAGAGATGCACTTTGGTAAGAAAACAGCTCTCAGTATTTCTGCAGAGAGCAGCTTCCTAGCCAGAGCATGTCTAGAGGTGACAACAGATGATTGCAGAGGGGTCTGAATACATGATTTTTCTTAACATAAGTGCTGGTCTCCAAGGATTGGGCTTTCACCTCAAAACCAGTTCTCAGCAGAAACTACAATAATATAAGTGATCTCCTGATTCACTAACCATATTTTATTCTTTCTCTGTGTTAGGCCAGAGGGGAATTTTAAATTTGATTAAGCTTTCAGGCAGGTTCATTAAATTAGGCCACTAGAGGGAGCAGCCTTTAAAGGCCAGAGCTGGTCACCGGGGATGCGTCCCCGCGAGTGGGGGGTCCCAGGACGGCAGCCCCACAGCCGCGGCTCCCGGGGGAGGCTCTCCAGCACTGCGGGACAGAATTGCACAAAGAGAAGAGTATTATTGGTAGCGCCTCCGAATGCATCATGTGTTACCTGCTGTTTCTGATATTGAAAATCATCTGACTTTCACGCATTATTTTTTTCTTAGCAAATGTGATGTTTTTCTTCCTTTCTTTCCCAAGTGCTTTTCACATAAGTGTGCACAGGAAAAAAAAAACGAAACCACAAGATACAAGTTTCTTAATTACCTGGCTAACCTGGTTTATGGGAACCATACTTCAGTGTGTGGTGAGTAGCTACTTTGGCTACACTCCTGCTTCTCAGCAAAGGCAGATTGACTATTAAAAGTCAATCTGGTGACTATTGATTTTAACAGAGTTGCATCTTGGTCAGACTGATTTGCATCACCTCAAAAACACATGACTGCAAAAAGCTGGAGAAAGCTATCTAGAGTGACATTCCCTTTGGCATTCCTGAGGAATTAGCAGCATCTGCCTAGGTTGCGGTTGTGCAGGGGGGCTCACCAGGTGAAAGGAAAGGAATTTTTGGAAAACAGAGGGGCTACAAAATCAGCAAAGTAAGAGGCAGGGCTGTGCCCGCATCACCTAGGAATGAATTACGTTAATTCACCTTGTGAAATATGCGGGATGACAAGAGATGCTGGTGTAGTGAAACATGAAGCGTAAACACCGGTGCAGAGATTGCGAGGGAAAGGGGACTGGAGTAGGGGCTTTCTCCTCCCAGCCCAGGCAGACTCACCTCTCCTCCAGTGCAGGGGAAGGGACTCGAATATCTGGAAGTGCAAATGGCTCCTCTGCGCCTCACATCATCCTCCAGCCCAAAGGTGGCCGAACAGTTAGCAGCAAAGTATTTGTAAGGCTTCCACGTCTCACCAAAGTCCTGGGAGCGCTCCAGCACCATGGCAGCCGGCCTGGGCGACTTGAAGACCATGATCAAGTGAGTGAAGTAGAAGGTGGATTCCAGGTCCAGGCGGATGGTCTCGCGGGGGGCATCCTGGGCCGCCTGCCACCACGTGCGGGGCAGGCGGAACGGGGAGTCTGCCATGGCGGCGGGGGGATGCGCCAGCCCCGCGTGGGCCCCGCTGCACCGGCCGCACGCGGGGCGCTGACAGCGGCGCTCCGTGTCCTCGCTGTAGGCACAGAAGGCCTCGGCGGCGTGGCGGCCGCACGATGTCTCGGTGCGCAGCGCCCGCCCGTGCGCCAGGTTGCCCATCCGGGGGTTGCAGGCCTTCTCGCAGGGACTGCTCGCTGCCGCCACGCTGCCCACACCTGCGGGCACAGAGCGGGGGCTGAAGGCGGCTCCTGACGTGGGAGGACCCCGCCCCGGCGGGGCAGACCGCAGCAGATGCTGCCCCTGCCGAAACCGCGTGCCACCTGTACTCGCTGAGCTCTGGAGGGACGCTGCGGCCCTGCTGCTCAGCTCTCCCCTCTGTGGAGCTCAGTGTGGCTATAAAATCAAAAAAAGACCCCAAAACCCTTCAGGGTTTCCCTGCACTTGGAAAAATCCCTACCAAGAGGTGCAGAGCAGGCAGGAGGAGAGATGAGTACACCCTGCCCTCCCACCCTGAGGGACCAGAGCAGGGCTGAGGGTTCAGGGCTGTGCCACCCATGCCCTGAGGCCTCCAAGGGGATCCAGGTGGCCCCGGGGAACTGGAGAAAAGCAGAAAAAAGACAGGCTGTCACCAAGGCCACATGCTGCCACGAGGCCAGATGGCCATACGGGACAGCATTGGTGCAAGCCAGCTCACCGTGCAGCAGATCAGGTGTCGGGGGTGTGAGAGCTCACACGAATATCACCTGCCAGCAATGACCTCAAGTCTTCACCCCCTTTCCCACCACTCCATCCCCACCCCAGATTTTCCCACAATCAGAAACTGCGGCCGACATCAGCGTTTAATTGTAGCAGTGCTTAAGTTTGGAAAGGCTATTGCTGGTGTGTGTAAAGGTGGGGGGCGGGGGGGAGAAGTTTTGGTTGAAATTATGCTGGCAAGCTGCCGCACAGCTGAGGCTCTGTGGTTTTTGTCCAAGCTTTCGGGAAGTCCTGTCAATTTAAAAATCCACAGTTACAGTGTCAAAGAGAAAGAAAATCTCCATGGGATTTACTATGAAATGATGTAACTCTCACATGTAATCAATGT
Source organism: Pardalotus punctatus (assembly GCA_013400915.1). Lineage (NCBI taxonomy): Eukaryota > Metazoa > Chordata > Aves > Passeriformes > Pardalotidae > Pardalotus > Pardalotus punctatus. The sequence goes on from VZTX01024738.1 coordinate 543,464, forward strand.
AACTCTTGGTGCAGGAATGTTTGATTAGGGGCTCTCCAATTTTTTATTAAGAAGTGTAGGAGTAGGTCAAGGCAGCATTTGGTGAATTGTTTAACATAAAAAAAAAATCTCTGATGACTTGGATGTGTTCAGGTCAGAGCATCTGAGGTGCATAATGTCTTCTTTATCACCAGGCCAGTCATACACAGTCAGCTTTGTGCACCAATTAATGTATTCTTCTTAGCATTTTTGTTATGTCTGAAGGTCATTTCAGTTTAGCATCCAATAAGTCCTTTATCTGGGGCTTATTCAGCTTTTGCCTACAGTGTCATAGTTGCAATTAAGCTATGTTATGCACTAGCAGTGCTAAGCCTCCCAAGCCTGACAGCATTCCCCACTTCTCCTGCTCCTCAAGAAAGACCCTGGATAAAAAACATTTCTACCACCACAGTTCTATACAAGTTTTCTATAGTGTTTCCTTGGAACAGCTGTGGATTGCTGCTTGCTATGCTTTCAGTACAAGGCACTTGTGAATCCAGTCCCTGGATTTCACTGGGTAAGCAGTCTTGGGAAATTCTTAGTGGACAAGAAATGCTCAGTCAAGTTAGCTTCCTACAGTGTGCTGGTGAAGTTGTGTTGAAGATGACCTAAAGTAACTGTGCAGAATGTGTTTGCTCTAGAAAAGTAAACAAATAGAACTGTAAGGTTAATGTAATATCCCTTACAACTCCTGAACATCCTTTTCAAAGCATGTATAAACATTAACTAACCCATGTAGCTCTCCTGAGGGGTAGGTAAGTGCTATTATCATATTATCAGTTAGGCTAGCCAGTAGTTGGCCTAATTTATGTCTTTGGCTGCTTTCCTGGATTCTTTGGCTACGTGTAACACAGTGCAGTTGGCCGCTAAACAAATAGATGAACATTTACTGTGGTTCCCTCAGCTGTGGGATTGCAAAGCAGATTTGGGAAGCAGTAGGAAGAGCAGGGTTCAGTCAGCACCACCAGACAGGTTGAGATTACTGTTTGTGTTCATCAAGTGGTTTTGATTTCTGCACACCAGACTGCTACCTCCAGGAATGCGGTGGAGGAGGACCTGGTCAATGGGAGGTTTCCCTGTGACTGCAGTTGGTGGTAGGGCTGGCGTAGCTGGTCCCAGGGCAGGGACAAGGCTCTGTCTGAGCCCAGCTGGGAGGGGGTGGTTACCAAATCCCATGTGAGACCCTGGGAGCTGAGAGTATTTGACTGCTCCCAGCTCAGGGTATGCTCCAGCCCTGGTCATGCACGGTCACTGACTGCAGTTGTCTTTGGGCCAGGCATTGAGGGTCCCTTCCTCACCCAGGGTCAGATCTGGGGCAAGAGACCTTGGCTTGAGTAGGATTTGAGAAATGCTGCTGGCACATAGATGTGGGTCCCAGGGGCAGAAAGGGGGGAGAGGAAACCCCCTTTGAAAGGGTGTTTGTTTTCACTTGAATTGGAAAAGAGTTGCATGACCGATGCAGAGCAGTTCATGTTATGAAAAGTGACAGCTTTCTAGCGTAACGCTGGCTGCCACAGGAATTCAGTAAAAGGACAAATTGAGACCATAGAGATTTCCATGCTGGCAGCCACAGGCTCATGACTGCTCTGCCACAGCACTGGAAAAGGTGTTTTTCCTTACTTGTGCTTAATGCATCTGCCCAGCTAAATCTTCCCATTCTATATACTGTACATGCCACTGGACTGGGATCTCCTGTAATGAGTAAGAGCATGCAGCGAATACCATGACTCACCTGGAAAAACATCCATGGAAAATCATATGCTTCCTGCTTAAGCATTTTAGCAACACATGCCTTGTGATGTTTCGTTTATATCTTGTGCCTGATTAAATGTTTGTTTCACATGAGGGTTTTTTTCTTCTTTTTAAAAAAGAAATTTGGCACTCGGCTTGCACCCGGCCGAGGAAGTGTTACGCAAACTGTTTATGCCCGAGTGTCTCTGCTGCGGGACCCCGCTGCGGACAGCTCTGAGCGCGAAGTGTTTACGCTGCGGGAAGGGGCTTTGAAAACCCTGCCCGCCCTCCTCCGCACCCCGACGACTCGGGGCACCGCCGCCCAAAGTGCCCGCGGAGCCCGCAGCGCTCCGCCGCTGCCACCCGCAGCGCTCCGCAGCCGAGCCCCGCTCCCGCGGCATCCCCCGAAGCCCCGGTCCGAGCCCACTCGGCCTGGCCGCCCCGCCGGAGGCTCCGCGGGCAGGGACAGCCCCGCGCAGCGCGGTGCGGCGCGGCCGGACCCCTCTTTGTCTGCGGCGCGGGGCGCGGGGGAGGACGCGCATCCCGGTCCCTGCCTTTCCACACCCATCCGCGCACACCGCGTACCGACACGCACCGCATGTGCGGAAACACGCGCACCCAGCCCGTGCGCACATATACGCGT